>JAWZYT010006351.1:85000-120000 GCA_034508575.1 Petrolisthes manimaculis | reverse complement strand
CTGGCAGACGGAAGTTTATCACCAAACAGTTTCTGTAAACACTGCCACCATACTCAGTAGTGTGAAGCAATGTACTCAGTGGTCTGAAGCAATGTAGGAGATGATGGAAGATGATTTCTATTTCTTCACTATCACCTTCACTCATCGCCTGCATTGCTTCACACCACTGAGAAAGATGGCAGTGTTTACAGGAACTATTTGGTAATAAACTTCCGTCTGCCAGTGTGAGTTTTTTTCTTGTCATAAACAATCACGCCAGAGTGATTCCTTCAGCCCATTGAAAACCTTATTTGTCCTTAAAACTTTATTAAATATGATCTACGCCATTGATGTATACCATAGACTAACGTTCTCAGGTTTTCCTAACTTACATGTAGTGAATTTCATGATATTGATTCAGGTATGTTGAATCTGCATTCAGAATTCATGATTTTGATTGTCTCAGTGCGTGACCTCTTTTCAGACGCCAGAAGCCACTATAAATCTCAGCCACACTTTTACAATGACATCAGACAAATATTAAATACGATAAACAAACCCCTCCACTGCACGGTATACAAATCATTTGAAACCAGACTTTAGCTGAGAGAAGATTATTTAATTTTGTGTTGGGAAGTAGTGGCATTATCTTTTACGATTATTCCACAGGTCACATTTCTTGATATATTCTCATGGAAGAGTAAAGTAGGGATGAGTTAACTTATTTGACAATATTTACATTGTTTCCTATAACCAGAAAAGAAATATTGCGAAAGGGAAGGTAGGTTATGGGTGGATTATTTGAAATATAATTTGCAACATACATATACAATGAAAACAAACTGTAGAAACATAAATTATATCAATTATTTTAGTTTTTTTATTGTGAAAAACCTAAAATAATTGAAGCACCGAACTGTGCCCGTAATGAAAGCTGTCAATAGTATTCACAAAACTAAGTACTGAATACCATCACACACAAGTGGCCTCTCGCTCATTCGATTTGATGTAGGCAAGAGATGAGTCTAGTTAACCCTCTCGCACTCGGATTATACAATCACTCTGGATCTGGATGTGTGAAGTGTCCAAACTCACTGATTTTTCTGTAATTTTTAGGTGTGGGCATGCTTTAAAAAAAAAAAAGGCCATGGTCGTTTGTTTGTAAGTCCGTTGCAATGTGCTAAATTACAGAAATTAAGCTGTTCTCTTGTAATGAACTTGTGTATTTGCAACCCATACTATCCAGATTATGACTGCCGAGCCAATTTCAAATGTAATTATGTATAAGTGAGGCTGTAGCAATTTAGTAACACGTCTGATTCGGAACCTGATGAAACAACATTGGTTTGTTGGCTGTAGTGTCCTGATGCCTCATAATATAAAGCTTCATTTTTTAATGCTGGATATTTGTTAAGCCGTAAATTAAATCTACTGACGATGAATTTTGAAATATTTGTTTAATCTGAGAAACAATATTCCATTAATTGACTCCATTAATTAACAAAATCTAGGACACAGTACAGTAGTAAGCAGCATTTCAAATGTATCTTTGTGAACATTTTATTCGAAACTTTATTACACGACGCACGAATTATCTAAACCTGAACCAGACTTAAATGGAGTTGTTTTGTTTACTGTATGTCTACAATATATCTGGCCCTGTTTGCTCAGAGAATGTAAACTGTATACTGTTACTGTAGCCCCATGCAAGGATATCGTGAACCTCTTGATACATTTATAACATCTACTATGCCATTCAGTGCCTTATTGTTTTACTTATGCCACCACACTCATACCCAAACCACGGCATTCATATGTTACCGGGCGAAGGAAAGAACTAGGCGGATAACAGAAGAAAATACACTCTTTGTAACCAAGTTGCACCCAAGCTAAATGGACTTTCCTGTCTGATGATTTTTAGTAGAATTTGTAATGATAAACTTCTCCGGAAACAACCTATGTTCTGATTGCGATGTATTCCAAGAACCTGTTTTATTCAGTTATAATTATCGTGCGTCTGATTATCTTTATTTAACAGACTCAGACTACATTTATATTACAATTATTCAACTCTTGGGCAACGCCATACGCTATAATTTATCTCTTCACAAGGAAAGCCTCAAGACCAAAAATGACTAATGTAAATAAATAACCCTTGAAACAAATGAATGGAACTTTATTACTAAACTAACTATTAGTGAATATAACAACTCGGTGTTGATATGGCAACATGGCTATAAAAAAGTGGTAAAACACGACTTCTGTCACACCCAGAACGGACTCCTTGAAACGCAGGACTATAATCAGGTTAGAAATAATCAAGACAACAAGTTATAAATAAGTAATAATTATTGAGGGAGACCTTTTTGTCCTAAAGTGGGCATATTATAGAATGCAATAATACTGGTGGTGGTGTTGGTCTTGGTGTTGGTGGTGGTGATGGTATTGGTGGTGATGGTGTTAGTGTTGGTGTTGGTGTTGGTGTTGGTGATGGTGGTGGTGTTGGTGATGGTGTTGGTGTTGTAATGGTGATGGTGTTGGTGGTGATGTTGTGATGGTAATGAATGACCTAATTAAGCCTCTATGAGATTAGAGGATATTGCAATGTTTGCATGAGTAAGGTTGTATGTGTGTAAGAGAGAGAGAGAGAGAGAGAGAGAGAGAGAGAGAGAGAGAGAGAGAGAGAGAGAGAGAGAGAGAGAGGTGAGAAGGGAGATGGAATACTGAAATATTGGTTGGTGGAAAATAGGAAGTGCGAACGATGAAGAGTGAGGGATGAGGTGACGTGGAAAATGAGAGGGTGTGCAAGATAATGGGGTAATGGATGTGGTGGCGTGGAGGACAGGGAAATTCCCACAAGATAATATATAAACATGGAAGAAGTAAAATACACGTGCATGAGAGAATGTTAAGGGGGTAAGTATAGCTTAGTGTTGGTAATAAATCTGGAGCAACTGATTCCTCCAAACTATTTCAAACAACAGACCATGCACCATTATTTTTATTAATCCGGTCCTGTTTCCTGGCATACTTTGGAGGAATCAAGACACTCCAATTTTCCATTACGCCACTTTAGGGTTTTCTGACCAAAGTTGACGACGACATACGAGTGTCCAATTACGAGTGATAGTTAACGATGGCTGAACTTTTTACACAGTGGTTTATGGCATTGTTTCCTTTCGTTTGTATGAAAATAATCACCATGTATATTCTTCCGCTCCCCAAGCCACTTTCCTTACCCTTCCCTGAACAATTATTTCCAACAGGAGGAAACCTTCACTCCTCACAAACTACAGTCATTTTTTAAAGGATATCCTCTCGTTACTCACATTTCAGTCATTTGTGTCATTTCCTCGGGATGTTCCGTCACTTTGTACCTTGTTATTATCTCTTAATCATTGCACTTGTCGAAAAAAAAAAAATGAATATTTTTGACATAATCATATAGAGTATGACTTCACCTGTTTCATTAAAAAAATATCATGTATGCGTTCGGTCTCTGAGTGCCGAGTACAGATCCCTAAACATGTCTAATATAAACCCCATGAAGACCATAACATTTTTATTACCTATTTTCCTGGAGGTTACTGCTGGTTCATAGAGGCAGTGATGTCCGATAGGAACGTCTGTTTTTTTACTTCAATTTGTCATAGAAAATGCATCAATTATTTTTCTGTTTTTCTGATAGAATATTCACGCTTCTCCATCAGGATTTTAGGTATTCACTTGCTCCCTCCACGTACGTATTCCTACTCTGCCTCACTCTCTCTCTCTCTCTCTCTCTCTCTCTCTCTCTATCTCTCTCTCTCTCTCTCTCCTCTTCCACGCCCCCCTCTGGCCCTGCCCTTCCCACCGGCCCACCTGATGCTCATGAAGTATGCAGGTGGCGGGGCGGGGTGAAGGTGCTGGAGCTGGACTCATGGCCGACGCTACTCTGATTTATACAATTCAGAATTACCGACACAAGAACCCAAAGAGCTCAGTGCCTATATGAAGTATTGTATAAACCATATTCCTTCCAGGGTCTTGTGGTCGACGTGGTTCGTTTATATGTAATGCATTTGTCGCATCCACTGTGAAGGAACACAATAATTAGTACCGTTCTTTTAACTGGGGTTCTCCCTTCTCAGACAACATAATATATTAAGGGGAGATTTTCTTGTTGGTAAATTGGAAGGTCTCTGATTCCTCCAAACTAGGCCAGGAAACAAACAGGTGCCTTCAATGGTACAAATAGGGGATCTGTTTCGTGGCATAGTTTGGAGGAGTCCTAGGCCTTTCAATTAACCAATAAAATAATCTCTTCTTAAAAAGTCAGGAAGGAAGTATTCACATCACTATATTTAATTACAATATGTGTTATGAACTCACAATGCGTCTGTTCCTTCCCCTTGTGAGACCTCTTGCAAAGGGCCAGACTTCAGCACACTCTCCTTCTTGCTCTGTCAACACCATCACAAATTCATTTTCAAACACGGCATGTGAATTCTGAACCAATCTACCTTAGTTTATATTTCTCTTTAGCTGTTATCTCTTCTTTTTAATGTAGTACTATACTGTATATGCGTTTTTTCTTAATAAGTAACTTCTGATCTTGAATCTAAGTGTATATCTGGTTGAAGACGTAAGAATGGTGAGCTGCCGAAATGAAGAGAAATTTAACGTCCAGCATTGTATTGAGGAAAGGTTGGGTGGTCATATTTTAGGATGCAAAAGGATAGTGCAAAATGGTTATCTCACTAAATAATTTTTTATACACCTGAAGTTGGGACAAAAATCAAATTGTGGTTATCATAATAAATGTTCATGATGCGTGGTGAAAAAATGGCTCCAGAAACACACATGAAGCGATATATTCTGTGTATATATATAATCTAAATTTAAGCAACTGTCCTAAACTTTAATTAAATCGTGGGTATTAATTAAATGCAGCCTGGAATGGAGAAGGTGTTTGTTATAGAATACGAGACTGAATGATTTTTTAGTTCCATATTTTATAGTGCAGTGATTTCGGATAATTATGTAAACAGTACTCTTAATCCTGAAATTTTATGTTGGCGTTGAGGGGGTAATGTGGATTGGGTCTATGTGTGAGAATTGGTGAGGGAGTTGGAATGACTGTGGTGGATGTGTGAGTGAGTGTGAGTGTGAGAGAGAGTGTTGGAGAGTGGAGAGAGTGTTGGTGTGAATGTGTGAGTGAGTGTGAGTGTGGGAGAGAGTGTTAGAGAGTGTTGGTGTGAATGTATTTGCTGTTGTGAGAGTGTTGGTGCGAGTGTGTTGGTGTAAGTGTTAGTGTGTTAGGTATGGTGTTGGTGTGAGTGTGGGAGAGAGTATTGGAGAGTAGAGAGAGTGTTGGTGTGAGTGTGGGAGAGAGTATTGGAGAGTAGAGAGAGTGTTGGTGTGAGTGTGGGAGAGTGTTAATGTGAGTGTAGGAGAGTGTGTTGGTGTGGGAGAGTGTTGGTGTGGGTGTAGGAGAGTGTGTTGGTGTGGGAGTGTTGGTGTGAGTGTGGTAATCATATTAGTGTGGACATTCGCATGGATATTGACGAAATTAAAATGTTAGAGTGAGCATTGGTGTGATTATTTATTTGAGTGTGGAGAACAGTGTCTAGTGGTGTGTGTGTGTGTGTGTGTGTGTGTGTGTGTGTGTGTGTGTGTGTGTGTGTGTGTGAGTGTTTTTTTTTTCTCACTTAGTATGCAGTTTGTATATTCATGATTATGTGTACAGTTCTGTGTGTGTGTGTGTGTGTGTGTGTGTGTGTGTGTGTGTGTGTGTGTGTGTGTGTGTGTGTGTGTGTGTGTGTGTGTGTGTGTGTGTGTGTGTGTGTGTGTGTGTATGTGTGTGTGTGTGTGTGTGTGTGTGTGTGTGTGTGTGTGTGTGTGTGTGTGTGTGTGTGTGTGTGTGTGTGTGTGTGTGTGTGTGTGTGTGTGTGTGTGTGTGTGTGTGTGTGTGTGTGTGTGTTTATAATTTTTCACTTACTATGCAATTTGTATATTCATGATTATGTGTAAACTTGTGTGTGTGTGTGTGTGTGTGTGTGTGTGTGTTTGTGTGTGTGTGTGTGTGTGTGTGTGTGTGTGTGTGGCAGTGCTAGTGAGTGACTAATGTATGTGCATGTGTACGGATGGAACCTTAGCTTGAATCTCACATACATACATACATACATACATACATACATACATACATACATACATACATACGGCTATATACTGCATTCGAGTTGGCAACATTCACAAGACAAAGGAATATCCACCATACCAGCCACGACCTCACCCACAGCCCTACCTACATACCTACCTACCTACCTACCACTACAAGCATACCTTCCACAACTACAAACATACCTACTACCACAATTATATCTACCACTATCACATTTATATCAACAACTATCAAACTTATGCACACTACCACCACAACTACAAACATATCCATTATCACAATTATATCAACAACTATCAAACTTAATGCACACAACCACAATCACACCTACTACAACTACAACCATATCCACTACCACAATTATATCAACCACTATCAAACTTAATGCACACAACCACAATCACACCTCCCAACACACCCACCCAACATTGAGGGATCACAGCAACTCGGTGGTAAAGCAGAAAGGGGCTCAGGGAATTGGAGGAGTGAGGTATTAGAGGAGCCAGGATTTATATGTGTATGTGTGAGTGTATACCTGGATTTGCACCATAATTAGACAAGTGCATTTATCAAGACTATAATCCATTTTTCTCTCAAAGACGAAAATTGCCCAAACCTGGATTTTCACCATAATTATATAAGTGTAGTTACCAAGACTATAATCTATTTTTTCTCAAAGATGAAAATTGCCCATACCTGGATTTTCAGAATACTTATACAAGTGTATAATTATACACCACCACCACCACCACCACCACCACCACCATCATCATCACCACCACCACCACCAACACCAACACCAACACCACCACCACTACTACCAACACCACCACCACCATCACCACACAACACCAAACACCAACATGTCCAATTTAATAGAATATCCAATGTTTATACCAACTGTCCTTATGGCAACAGTTATTAGGGGGGAGGGGGGAGGGGGGGGGGGCGGTGTATAGAGGTGTCGGGGAGGTAACGTAGATGGGGTGAAGGGAGTGTAGAAGGGGTAGGGGACAGGGAGGAGGGGGCCGTGGAGAAAGGGGTGGAGGTGGGGGGGTGGGGGCATAGAGGGGGGCAGGCCTAGACATGTCCATTTTGTGTACTGATCATTAATTTTTAGTGCATGAGCAATGAGCGTAATGCTTGGTATAAATAATTAGCGTTTTAGGGGCCGAGGTTTTTTTGTGAATATCTGAGGTAAATACATTAAAATCTCGGTAATTATTAAAGATGAGATTGCGGGCACGGAGAGATGGAATGAGAAGGCCACTGTGGGAAAGGAATTGTGGAGGAGAGAGAGAGAGAGAGAGAGAGAGAGAGAGAGAGAGAGAGAGAGAGAGAGAGAGAGAGAGAGAGAGGAGAGAGAGAGAGAGAGAGAGAGAGAGAGAGAGAGAGAGAGAGAGAGAGAGAGAGAGAGAGAGAGAGAGAGAGAGAGAGAGAGAGAGAGAGAGAGAGAGAGAGAGAGAATGTGAGAGAGAGAGAGCAACCTGTAAGAAGAGAAACTGTGGGAAGAGAATGTAAGAAGAAAGAGAGTTAATGGGATAGGAGACTGTAAGAGGAAGGGGCTGGCTGCTAGAACGGAAACAATCAACTTCTATATAATTCAGGTGCAAAAATATCAATAATTATTCCCCCCCTTCAACACCAAAAAGCTAAGGGGGAAAATAAATGTATGAAAATGTTGGAAGTGTTGTTGTGTGTTGATGTGGAAGGACTGGACGTGACCCTTGGCCTGAGGGAGGAATGATCTGGGGTGTACTGCTGGCCACGGTAATCCCCAATTGGCTATATACACGGATTTACCCCCCCCCACCCCCCCACACACACACACACGCAGTAGGAGGTGAGGCGAGGCATTGGAGGACCAGAGGCAGGGGCGGCGGTGGTAGTGGTGGTTTGGTTGAGGGCTCTTTGAATCACTGCCACGGTTCAATTCGAGACATTATTCATGTTAGATTAAACGGGTTAAGGTGTGATAGATTTTATATTCCATGAAACTAAGGGTGCTAATGTACAGTTGAGTAAGTAAAAAGTGCAACAAACTCATGGCTATTTATGGTAACCTCTTCACCACCACTCAATGTTCAACCACCTTACATTCGCTCTCGGTTCACAATGATATATTTATTAAAATACGAGGGTTTATTACAAACTATGACTTCATTTAATATAATGTTAACTCCCCACCTGTAATGAATGATTCTATGTATACTCTCCTGGTCGTAACGACTAAATACCTATAACAACTGACCCAAACAGTGGCCAAGGTTCTAATATACTTCTGAGTTGAGTTCCTAATCCTTGTTTGTACTCATCAAAGCTGTTGTATGAAGTAGTATTATAGTGTTATTAAGGTGTGTCTTGTGGTGGTGTGTAAGGCCAGGAGTAACGTCGTGTTCTTCACCTTGAACCAGTGGGGGGGCGGTCAGGCGTGTTCTCTCCTCCACCATTTTTCATGTTGTTTTTTAGTGAGGCAGTGGCACTCTGGCACAGTGGGAGTGGAGTGGAGAGGCCACGGCTACCAGCCATACCACGCACGCTCCACCATATAACTCCACACTATTTTTTGGATTGTGTTATATATATATATATATATATATATATATATATATATATATAGTATTTATATATATATATATATATATATATATATACTAATTTTTTCACAAAACATATTTTATGCTTATCTCCTTGAATCTCCTCACAGCACTCGAAACACAAGACCTAACATTTGCAGGTCCCTCAAAACTGTTGTGTTTATCAATATATTCACCACACAGATGCATAAACAACACATTACACTGTGATTTATTATAGAGAGTTTTGTGTAGTCAAAGCAAACGAATTGGAATGTATTTAATAGTGTGGATGGCAGTAATGTTTACCGTCATACTACAACTCTGATGGAACACTGATTACCCTACACACACAAATCCCATATTCTAATTGAATTTATTTATACCTACACAGTTTATTGAAATTGTCCATGCACGGAAAAATGGTTTAAGGGACCCCTGTGCTGTAGTCAGAAAATTGGAGATAAATTTGTCCTTCAAATATTGCCACGAAACGCCACCTACTGTATATGGAAGGAGCTTGTTTCGTAGCATAGTCAGGAGGAATCAAAAGCCTACAATTTTCATACATGGTCTATATTCAACACGACCTTGGGAGTAAACATTCCTATAATCAGAATATTGTCTCTTTAAGTTAAGAATAAAGTTGACATTTCAGGAGACTTGGAGGCGACTGTACAGTCGGCGGCAAAAGTCCTGTCGCCTCGTTTGCTTCTCCGAGGCACGCGATGTTCATAGACTCGAGAATTATTAGGTGTAGAAAACGTGTGTATTTTCTCGAGTCCATGAACACTGCCTGTCTCGGTGAAGCAGGTGAGGCGACACGACTTATGCCGCTGACTGTACATAAGCTGGATAATTTGACTTGAATCATTGACACTTCAAGTTCTTAATTTTTCTGACGGAAATGGAATCTTTATTTCATGGGTTATTTATTTATTTCCTTCATTGGACCATTACTGTTACCACAACGAAGTAGATGTGAGCCAGTGTTCTTACCATGCACGTAGAAAAGAGCAAGCAATGAAAACTGTCTAACCAATCCATTATAGAATGAGAAAATGATACTAGAATTCAATCAAATACGGAAACTCTGAATTCAATTATATTCTATCCCAAGTAGAAAGACAACGTGAAATTAAATTAACCGAACGAAAAGACCGAATGAATAGACCACAAAGAAGGCAATCCGTCCATCCATCCATCCATCCTGCCAAAGACCAGAGAGAACTATGTAGACACGAGAGTAATTGAACCAATGGAAAGAATAGGAAGAAAAAAGAAGAGTGTATAAAAACTAGAGAAATATGAAGAGGAAGGGAGTGATTGCAGCGGTCAGCAGCAGTACCCACCTCAGAGACACACACACAGACAGGCAGGGGGGCCACAGTGTGTGAGAGAGAGAGGGAGAGAGAGAGAGAGAGAGAGAGAGAGAGAGAGAGAGAAGAGAGAGAGAGAGAGAGAGAGAGAGAGAGAGAGAGAGAGAGAGAGAGAGAGAGAGAGAGAGAGAGAGAGAGAGAGAGGGGAGAGAGAGGGGAGAAAGAGAGAGAGAGAAACAGAGACAGAGACAGAGAAAGACAGGCAGGAAAGAGGGTGAAAGAAGGAAGGGAGGAGAGAGAAAGAGAGGGGCAGGGGGAGTGAGGGGGGGAGGGAGGAAAGGAGGGGAACAACACCCACACCCTATATTCCATCCATGAACTCACCAAGAAAAAAGAAAAGAAAAATAATAAAAAGTGTCAGAAAAATAAAAAGTGCCCAAGGGTTATTGCTGACCCCAACCAACTCATGATAAATTTTGAGAGCGGGAAGTTTACGGGCTCTCCAGTGTGACCGTAAGTAAAAGTTACAAAAGCGGTGGGAAACTTTACATAGGGAGGGGCTGTACAGATGATGGGAGGGAGAGGGAGAGAGAGGAAGGGGTAATAGTTGATGGAGGGAGGGGAGGGAGGGGATGTAGATAATGAAGGGAGGGAGGGAGGGGAAGTAGTTGATGAAGGGAGGGAGGGGGAGGGGGTAGTAATTGATGAAGGGAGGGAGAGGGAGGGGAGGGGAAGTAGATGAAGGGAGAGAGGGAGGAAGGGAGGAGAAGTAGATGATAGAGGTAGTCGTGTTTATAATATAGAGTGGAGTGTCAAAGAATTTTATATTATTATTATTTCTTATCTCGCATTTCCTCACTCACTGTCGGCAATAATGAGTGTCATATTAAAATACATTCAGTATATTGGTATTGGATAGTTATAATATATATATATATATATATATATATATTATATATATAATATATATATATATATATATATATATATATATATATATATATATATATATATATATATATATATATATATATATATATATTTGTATTTAGGTGTTTCAATCGCTTTGTGTTTTGTGTTTCTTGTCCCAGTGTTTGGCTAAATGACAGAAGACGATAGTATTAATTAGTTAGTGTAGAGGTTAACAAGTGTCTGAGTCTTATAAACTTATGTAGTACCGTATCCATTAACAGTTCGGCTGCCCTCACACACACACACACACACACACACACACACACACACACACACACACATCAGTCATCCGAACTAGAGAGACTTTCTAGTATACATTTCACTGGACGTATATTTCACCATTCTTTTCTGTTTCCTGGACCTGCTGTGTGAAGACTAACCCTCTCCAGTTTCCATATTTAGCTTTAACCTGTTGCATAAAAGTTTTCAGTGAATCATGAAAAAACTGAATGACAAGTAAGAGCTTTCCCTTTGATAGTGAATTTATGAATGATTGACTTGACAGCCTTTGTCGTCCTGTATGTGTGTGTCTCTATCCCGATCGATCCAGGGAACAAAAGGCCCTATATACAAGGCTACTATCCGTGGTGTTTACGATGGTGTGTGGTGCAGGTACGATGCTTCAGTTGTTTGTCTATGGAGTCATCGTATTTACCCCTAATATGTTCTTGAATATGGTCCAAATTTGAGTGCATTCAGAAACCCTTCAACAAAATAATGATAATTAAGAATGTCTATAAATTAAGATAAATATATATATACAGTATATTATAAAGTTACATACATTTTCCTGACTGTATGTATGTATGTTAGTAATATTTTGACCTTGTAGAGGAGAGTTTCCCTTCTTCACGACGGGGGAGAACATGCATGTAATTTTACCCTGCACTATTCACATTGGCTTGCGTTGGGTTGGGAAGATGTGTGTGGGGAAGTGGTTGGATGCCTGTGTTGAGGTTTGAATGGCATTGACTGTGTGTGTAAAGATGCAGTAATTTTTCCTCTCCCAGAATACGACCCACCACTACAGTCGTTTTTCTTACCATACCAAAGGTCATAACACACAGCCGAATCCCACCGCAAAACCTCCCCGTTGTGGCCAGAGTATGGTAATCACTACACCAAGGCAAACTCTGATCGGCTTTCTGCATGTATACAATTTTATCATACAGTTTTACACACACTAGTTAGAGCATTTTTGTTTTAATTATATACTCCTTCGTGCATTCCAACACTATATACTTTCCCCGAATTGAGGAACCTATGTTATTTTTTTATATTGAGCATAGTAAATGTGTCTTGATGCCTCTCTATATAGGTTACTGAATTGTACTAGTATCATAACCCACGAATAGTTTATGTTGCTTAAGATATGTATTGGAGATGAACAGTTGAAAGACACGAGTGGGCATTCCTGTCAGGAGTGGCATAAATATTTTGGTTTGAATAATACACCGACAAAAAGATTCTGTCAAGCCGTCTCTCACCCCGA
This sequence comes from Petrolisthes manimaculis, assembly GCA_034508575.1. NCBI lineage: Eukaryota > Metazoa > Arthropoda > Malacostraca > Decapoda > Porcellanidae > Petrolisthes > Petrolisthes manimaculis. Next base: position 107,499 of record JAWZYT010006351.1, on the reverse strand, counting down.
AGAATACAAACATCAAACGTTCATATTCAACTCAAAAAAAAAACTTTGTGGTAGTCGCGAAATTGTATTGTTTTTTACATTATTCAAACAACATGTAATCCTGGATAGTGTCACATCTCTCGTTACCTACTACTTTACTACTTCAACCAACTTCACACCAACAACCTCATCACATCACTACACAAGAGTACTGTGAATTATTTCTCTGAGTTTCACGAGCTTTGGAAAAATTACCCAGATCACGAAGAAATTTAAAGTCAAAATGCCTTTCTCTACATCAGGATTAATCTGCTAATTTCTCATACTAACACAGTATTATGATCAGTAACTTTATCATCACTATCATCATCGTCATCATCATCATCATCATTATCATCATCATCTATATCATCATCATCATCATTCTACTGTATTGATATGATTTGTAATTGTTTTTTAATTTGTAAATACATTTATGAATTTGTTAATCTATCAAACCAACACAGTGATATGAACAGTGCCTTGTTACCTATACGTAAATTAATTGTCCTTCACCCTATATAACATGTATTTAAATTTACTCATAATTACCATTACATGACGAGTGTACAATACTTCCGTTGCTTCTCCACACATATTTTTCACCTCGGTATTATTCAGGGAGGGATTTAGCGACACGCATCTGCATCTTCCTTCCCACACAAAGACTCATTAAAGTATTACGAGTCTCTTTCACCCTTGATGCTCTTTATACACACAAATCTTCCTATATCCTTTTAATCTGCACCTTGACTTTATGACCTGCAGTAGAGGTGAGAGGATTAATGTGATACTCTTTGCTGTTACTCTTAAAGGGAGATTTATGTGTTGGTGAATTGGAAGGTCTTTGATTCCTCCAAATTATGCCACGAAACAGATGCCCTATTATTTTTTTTTTATAGTACCATTATTCGTGTTAGTCTGTTTCTGTATCCTGGTATACTTTGGAGGAATCAAGGCTCTCTATTGTACTAAATGTATACTCGTACTATCTCTTAAACTTAAATAACTTTTCGTTAGCCCATGTTAATGCCCATAGATTTTAATGAAATAATCTTTAACTCTAAGGCGCCATTAGTAGGTTGTCAGCCGTTGTTTAAAGGTTAATGAGATAAAAATATTATGTAGATTTATGCCTCCATATTACATAAGAGTCATCAATCATTCCTGGCTTGGGTAATTACACGTGTTGTCATACTGTAATAGAAGGCATGTGATGATGTTAACAAATCAGGGGTAACATTTACTCTAACTTTCTTTTACTAAACAAAGTGATACAGACTATAACAAGGCAATGTGTTTACTGACAATACTTAAGTAATCAGTAGCCTACACAGTACAGTGAGTCGACAACATCACTTACGTAATAATATATTTACTTATATGAGTATCGATAGAAGTGTGAGCGATAGATAACGTCTTAATTAAGATGCCAAATAACAAAAATGAAAGGAACATTACATTTTTCAGATGACTTATATATTGCACTCCTGTCATTGCTATAGTCACCCAAGGAAATAATCCACGTTACTCCACTTGAATACTCTTATAAACCCTTCCTTCTCTCTCACTCTGTCTCTCAGGTCCATACCCACCCTTACCTTCAGCCGTACTGTTATTTCCCTGGTGGCAGAAGTAGTGGGGATGGTAAAGGGTTGACAGTGAGACGGTAGAGCGACAACACACTTATTTATTTATTTATTTATTTATATAGTTATCTATTTTTATTATCTTGTGTGTGTGTGTGAATGAAAGTTGATGGAGGTTATAATGGATCATGGGTTTTGAACGAGTATTAAACAGTATTATTAACTGTCACAGTGTACGAGGTCGTGATAAAAAAATAAAATAAAATGAAAGAAAAGATTAAGGTATGTGGAGGATCTAGATGAATATTTATGCAATGTTTATATTGCCTGAAGCATGAAGTAATTAAAGTTTGTTGGAGCTGCGAGTTCAGGAGGAAAATAAAAATAAAAAAAAATATTTCACGCCGTACTTTAAAATCAAATAAGTTGAGAGTTGACGCTTGCCAGTGCTGCTCATTGCCACTGTTGCAGGGATGGTATTCGTGACCATTCTCACATATACGTTTACTTTTTTACTTACCATACAAGTTTGCACAATTTTAGACCAAAAATAATAATGTAAAAACACATTTGTCACCCTCGTACCTATAATGTAAGATTTACTTCATTTTTATGTTGGTGAAGAATTAGTATGCTTGAATTCATTGACATCTTAGGTACTGTACCTGAAGCTATAACATCGAAACATAATAATAATAATAATAATAATAATAATAATAATAATAATAATAATAATAATAATAATAATAATAATAATAATAATAATAATAATAATAATAATAATAATAATAATAATAATAATAATAATAATATTAATGATACTACTACTACTACTACTGCTGCTTCTACTACTACTACTACTACTACTACTACTAATAATAATAATAATAATAATAATAATAATAATAATAATAATAACAATAACAATGACCACACACGTGAGTTTACCATATTATACAAGCGAGTCAATGTTCCGTGTGAATGATGTGAATTATTAACTTATGCATTACATCACTTGTCCCTTTTCCCTGAGACTGTTCTAACCCATCGATTAGCCTACACGGGTGATAACTCTTGGTGGGGGAGGGAAGCGTGGTGGGGTGGTGGGGGAGGGAGGGGTGGTGAGGTGGTGGGGGATGGAGATAGGGGGCAGGGAAAGGGTGGGAGGTGGGAGGATGTGGGAGAGGGATAGAATGATCAAGGGCAGGACAAGGCTGAGAGGTTAGATGGGGAAGTAGTGGGGGTATGGTTCAAGGGTAAGGAAAGGGTGGGGGGTCGGGATGTAGAAGAAGGGGGAAGGTTCCAGGCAGAGAAAAGGGTGTGCATGCCAGGTGGGAGTCGGGGGAGGGGTATGGAAAGACAGGGAAAGGGTGTGGGAGTAGGTAAAGGATTATATTGGAGAGAGAAATGGGTAGGTGAGGGGGAGAAGGAGAGAAGGAGAAGGAGGAAGGGAGTAATGGATCAAGGGCGCAGCTACAAACTTAATCGCTGGAACAAGTTGACAGAATCCAGAGGAGGAGGAGGAGGAAGAGGAAGTTGCTGGAGGCTGGGAATGTGTTATAGGCTGGAGGCTCAACCCGTTCACCAGCACGGGACACGTTCCTACCGACTCTCACTCTGATGTCGTCAACTGTATGATTGTGTTTGTGGTGTGTGTGTGTGTGATATTATTTTGGTGGTGTGTGTGTGTGTGTGTGTGTGTGTGTGTGTGTGTGTGTGTGTGTGTGTGTGTGTGTTATTTTGGTGTGTGTGTGTATGTGTGTGTGTGTGTGTGTGTGTGTGTGTGTGTGTGTGTGTGTGTGTGTGTGTGTGTGTGTGTGTGTGTGTGTATGATTTTGGTGATGTTCAGTGTCGTTGTGGTGGTGGGTATGGATGAGATTGGTGATAATATAGGTACCGGTATGTTTGTGGTGGTGTTGGATAAGCAAATAAATAAATATTAATAAATAATGTTAATAAATAAACTTTAATAAACGTCTAGATATTCATAAAATTAATGTATTCTCGACGGAAGGTTGATTTTAGAAATGTTCAGTGTTGCAAAACGTAATAACTAAATTTTAAATGAGGTATTGTGTGCTGTCGAAAACCTTCCCGGTCACTCCCTAAATATTCCATACAGGCCATTCCTAAATATGTCACAGGAGGATGACTGACAGGCAGCAATAACAACCTCAGCTACACAGTTATGAGACAAAATGAACAGGGAAAGAATTGACAAAACAGAATGTAAGAATTTTTCATCACGAGATAGATTTTGAAGGTCCCGTTCATTTTTTTTCATTTTTTCATTTTTTTTTTCTTTTTAAGCAAGAGAGAATTTTTTGTTGTGGTGAAATATTAATGCACGTTTGAAAATCTAAGCAATCGTTTTAGGCCACCATTTTAACTTATATTTAACTTATATTTAACCCAAAGAGAAGACATTTGGGAACACTTGGTATCGGAACATCTGTTAGGAAGCTTTTGCAGTGAACGGCCGCACTAAGCTGAATAAATTCGTTTGACGTTAGACAGGAAAAAACTACCTAAGTCGATTTCCGGAGGCAAAGTGACAAAGAGGAGGGTCAGTTAAAGGGAGAGTGAGAGCAGTGCCGGCCACCACTAAAGCGATACACCTACTACAGTACACGATAGGCAAGAGGAAGTTTATTTATTTATTTATTTATTTATTTATTCTTTTTCCGACACTGGACATAGGATTAATTGTAATGATGATTTGTAAGTTACTCTTCACAACACAGAATATATATATATATATATATTGGCTTGTCAGTGTCAAAACTCGTAGATTATGATGAGTTTGTATTACTATGTATTTTTATAAGTGTTATATATTAAACATACAAATTAATAGGTTTCATCAGGAATGCTGCATAGGCTCCAACTAACCTTATTTAGAATCATCTCAGCAGGCGACCTCCATCGCTTACATTAAATAATTAACATGAATTTCAAAATATAATTAGCGCATGGACTTTTCCAGCGAGTTATGCCGTCTAAATATTTATTAATATTTTTGCTGCAATAATCCCATCAGGACCATAACAATTTCCAGTGAGCATTCCACAACTCTGGGCCACAGAGGCAGAGGAAAGAGAAGTGGAGCTATAAAGAAACAAGTTTTAAAGTGGCATTGCAAGGAAGGGATGATGTGTGTGTGTGACCACAACACTGACTCATCCACATGTAATATAACCTTCCCCCATTATCATTACATTACTTCATACCTTTACATATAAACAGGGATATACATTATGTAATTTATTATTATAAAGTTAGATTTCTTCCTTTAGCTAATTGTTCCGTCCTTCAGTATTCCCTTAAAATCTTGGGAATCTACTGTACACCAACAAGAGTATTAATATAACTCAGTGTGCGAGTGAACATATGCGTGTATGTATTTGTAAGTGAAAACGTTTAAGTGGACATGTGGGTATATGAATTTGAGAACATGTCTCTTTATTTATATATTAATGTTATGCTTATATATTCAATATCATCATCACCATTCCACCCAGGTATATTTTCAGCCTTTGGCTACATGCATCAAATAAACCATTTATTATTATTATTATTATTATTATTATTATTATTATTATTATTATTTTTATTATTATTATTATTATTTTTATTATTATTATTATTATTATTATTATTATTATTATTATTATTATTATTATTATTATTATTATTATTATTATTATTATTATTATCATTATTATTACACACATACGTACACACATACACACATTCAGAACCCTTACTCATATTTCATAGGTACACACACACACAAAAACACAGACACAGACACTCGCCATCGATATATTATCTACTAATAGGGTGTATGATGGGTAGGAAGGTGTCATATAGTACAGTAATAATGGCAACAACAAAGGTATTTTATGATGCCCAGTGATGTAGTGCTCAAACTAACAATGATAAAAATAATAACTCGACTCACAATCACCCAACACATCATTTATCACGGAGGAGGGGACGGGAGGAGGGAAGGGAGATTAAGAAGAAGGAAGTAGAAGAGGAGGGAAGAGGAGGAAAGGAAGAGTAAGAAACGGACATGAAAGAGAAGGGAAGGGACAATAAGGATACAGAGAGGGAAAAGGAGGGAAGAAAGATTAAGAAAAAGGAAGGGAAGAGAAGGGAAGGCAGATTATAAAGAGGAGAGGAAGAGAAGGGAAGTGAGATTATATTTTTGGGTGGGAAGGGAAGGGAAGGAAGATTAAAACGAAGGGAGGAAAGGGAAGAAAGGGAAATGGGAGTGGATAAAATGAGAAAGGAAATGAACTGACTGGAATGAGATGGAAAGGAAGGGAAGAGGATAAACTGGAAGAGGATTAACTGGAATGAGATGGAAAGGAAGGGAAGAGGATAAACTGGAAGAGGATTAACTGGAATGAGATGTAAAGGAAGGGAAGAGGATAAACTGGAAGAGGATAAACTGGAATGAGATGGAAAGGAAGGGAAGAGAATAAACAGGTAAGATAATATTCAGCCGAACAAGGCCTGAGGAATGAAGGATTCTCGCCAACCCAAAGGTCATTAAGGCAGATAACCACACAGGGATGGAGATGAAGACGTGGGCATTTTGTGAACCCACGTCCTTCCCACCACATCATGACCATCTTCTTACACACACACACAAAAAAAAAAAAAAAAAAGTATACACACCAACACACACCACACTCATACACATACACATACACAAAACACATTCACACCCCCACATACACACACAATCCCCCCCCCACACACACACAAATCACATACACAAACACAAATCACATTCACATCCACAACCACACACAAACACACACACACACACACATCCACACACATATACAAAGACTCATACACACACCATCATACACAAAATAAAAATACCCCCCCCCACACACACCGAAACACACACAACACACATACACAACACACACACACGCCCACCCACAGACACACACACAAAAAACACACACACACACACACACACAACACACATACATAACACACACCCACACCCACACACACACAGACACACAGAAAGACACACACACACACACACACACTCAAGCCAGAACTCCGAATAGGCTACTCTACTTTGCCCAATATTGCTACAAACCCCTTTACTTTATGAATAAGAGATGTTAGTGGGGTGGCCAGGATTCCATTGGCCTACAAATGGGCCCTCTGGCGACCATATCCAGCACCACACTGTCGTTAATGGTGTAAAAGACCCTCACGTTAATAATTATACATGTATGTGTGTAGGGAAATGGGGGGCGTGTTTTCGTTATCATAAAAGCACACATATAATAATTCTAAGCTACAACGTATTTATAATTGTGGTTAAATTATATAGGGATGGATAGTTGTTGCTTGGAATAGTTTAGTGGAATTACTGTAGTTGGTCCAGATTTATCAACACTTTATAAATATACTGTCCATTTAAGTTAATGTAAGGTAAGGTAATCAAATTTTAATGTTAACTCATCAGCTCCAACTAAATCAAGACTGACATTCACACCACACATATACAGCCATGTAGACCACACACACACACACACACACACACACACACACACACACACACACACACACACACACACACACACACACACACACACATACACACACACACACACACAAAGTCGTGCAGCCAAGAATTACACACACACTCACACCCAAAGTCGTGCAAACCAGAAACAAACACACACAGACACACACAGTCGTGCAATCCAGAAACACACACACACACACATACATTCATGCAACATACACAAACACAGAGTCATGCAACCCAGACAAACACACACACAGGCATGCAACCGAGACACACACACATACACATACACTCACACACACACAAACACACAGTCATGCAACACACACACACACACACACACACACACACACAGTCATGCAACACACACACACATACACACACACACACACCTACACATTGTAATCCCGGAGAAAACCATCAGCTTCACACTTTATAAGATTCACTCTATCCGGTTGTCACACTTATATTCAGGCCGACGACGCTCATGGTCCCCCACCTCACACTCACTGCCTCACGCTTTCACTCTCTCTCTCATATTCACTTAGTGCCTCACACATTCACACTCTCACATTCACTCCACTTTTCACGAGGTCTGACATCCGTGCTTTCACACTCTCTCCTGTCCTCCCCTTCCCACTTTCTCTCTCACACACACACACTCACACACACAAACACATACACACTCTCTCCCTCTCTCTCTCACACACACACACACACACACACACACACACACGCACACCCACACACACGTAAAGCAAACATACAATTTTGAGTGACATGCTACGGAAGAAATTGTAAGGAAAAACCTGGGAAATTCTCACTTCATACCGGATATTGCAAGATAAACTTTTCCCAATACTTTTATCTTTGCATATAGTATTTTTTTCGGAGTCCCTCAATCCTTTTTTATAGAAAGCTTTTTTGCCATATAGTTTTGAAGCTATTAGATCAAGCAAGGGTGTAGTACAATTTTTATTCTATAAACAGTTTATATACATATATATATATATATATATATATATATATATATATATATATATATATATATATATATATATATATATATATATATATATATATATATATATATATATATATATATATCGTTCACCATTACTTCATTCACATACACTTTCGTTTGCTTCAACCACCAGACATTGGAGTTCAGTATTACTGATTTTATTGTTGTTGTTGTTGACAGTGGTGGAGTTGAGGTCGTTGTTAATATATTATTCAATAAGGTGAATTATTAAGGTATAGTAAAAGGAGTCAAGTGTTGTGGGTTATGCTGCCTAACATCAAACACAATACTTCAAACCTATGGGTATAATTATGTACTTTCCTCTTCACCAGATCTTAAATAAGTTCCGTTTAATCGTATTAGTTGAAGGAGCCATTGACTAACAACTACATAACAAGCTCTGTGAACAAGGAGTCAGGAGAGTTGATGAAGTTTGATGGAGGAGTGTTGGTGTTGGATAATATTGTTGACGCCACACACACACACACATACACACACACACACTTTCTCTCTCTCTCTCTCTCGTTTGTCACACCCTGTTACATTCATCACCCCTTCATATCACACCCCTGGATCCATACACCGTCTCTCTCTCTCTCTCTCTCTCTCTCTCTCTCTCTCTCTCTCTCTCTCTCTCTCTCTCACACACACACGTGTACACCACTGCCCTTCCCTCAATATATATATATATATATATATATATACTGCGTTCGTTACACTACATGACACTAACCACGCTACAATACACTCCTTGTCACTCGCTACACCTCACACGTTTAACTAAGTCTGTTCCATCTTCCAGTATCATATTAATGGTGTGTGTGTGTGTGTGTGTGTGTGTGTGTGTGAAGGAGGATAGTATCAATGCTGACTGGACACTGGTAAATTAATCAATACTAAAATGTTACTATTATCTGAAATACGAGTTTTATTATTTTAGGATTAAATTTCAGTATTTGATCTATAAATTACTGGTAGAACACTATATGGAATATTTTGCACGATGATTTTAGGGGAATATTGATATGGTTATTGTAGTTTATTGGCCATACATAAAACCAAAACATAAGCAAGACATAGAGGCTGGCAGTATTAAACTTTCTCTTCAACGAAAACAAAATCTTCTTTGTTCAGTTCGTTCGCATTATTTTGCAATGCGTACATAGCGATTGTTTTCGTCGATGATAAAGTTTAATACTACCACCTTGAGTAAGTTTGTGTACCCCATTACAATTGTCAAGGACCCTGTGATCGTGTATGAAAATTGGAGGCTTCTGATTCCTCCTGACCATGCCACAACACACCCTCCTTCCTTATAGGTGGTGTTTCTTGGCAATATTTGAAGGACTCGGTTACTTCCAATTTTCTGACTTCACCCCTTCACCAGAATGACATGTGTACTTTAATTAATGGGAGATTCTGTTGTTGTTGGTGAATTGAAAGGTCACTGATTCCTCCAAACTATGCCATGAAACAAATCCCCTATTAATACCACTGAGGACGTCTGTTTTCCGGTATAATTAGGAGGAGTCACTAGCCTTCCAATTTACCAACAAGAAAATCTTCCCTTACTGGTTGTACTCCGAGAAACAAAACTGAGTATTGGATCGTCACAGGATTATTGGCTTTGTGACTATGTTTGTTACTTTGTTATTATGTTTGCTAAGTAATATAATTTACAAAGTTTAAGTGACTAATGTGTAATATGCGTTATTTCACACCCGAAGCAAAATACTGTTCCTTTTTTTTGCATCTGTTTGTTACTTCTTGTGCTTCCTGTCCCTCCTCACAATCTCCTTCTTTCTCGGACGCCACATGACCTCACAGTTGTATCTTACCATTAACTCGTGTCTATTAACAAGCATCATGTTTATCAGGTCCAGACAATAACGCCATCTGTCTGTCTGGTGGAACTATATACAAGTGTTTGGGATATATCAGGCATCAGTCCTACCTTCCCTGAACCTTCCTCTTACTTCCAATGTGTTTCCTTCACCAATGAGAGTTTCGAAGTTCCATGCCAAGTGGTTCGGTGGTGTGTAGGGAGTGAAGCAGAGCCGGTCAGTATTGGCCAGGCAGGGCTTAAGGTCGGCAGTGGACGCATGTGTGTGGTGGTGGTGGTGGTGGAGGGGAAGAACACTCACACACACACATACATACACATATCCACATACATTTCTACACATACACCAGTAACACCACACAACACACACATATACTTTTCTCAATATATACCACACAACACACACACACACACACATTTCTCCACATACACCCCACAAAACACACACACACACACACACACACACACACTTCTCCACATACACACACTCTTATCACTCTAAAATTATATCGCCTAGATGACCATTTCCCAGGCGATAGATAAACGTTAAGCCAACATAACAAACACATTATCAACAAACGTGTGTGTGTGTGTGTGTGTGTGTGTGTGTGTGTGTGTGTGTGTAAGTGTGTCAGTGCTGGGACTACCATTACCATAAGTCGTCTCAGTTTCAACTCCCCTTCAACATCCACTACAACGACGCTATTGACATTTCTTGGTGCTGAGGTGAGTATGGAGTTGTATATAAGGGAAGGATATTGAGTGTTGCCTTATTACATTGACTGCCAAATTATCCCATGATACTTTGTGTTCGTGTATTTACCTCGTGTTTGGGAAATAATTCATCACATTAGCTGTTGTGTGAAAGTAATAACTGCGTCAAATCTCTCTATATATTTATACTGTAATTTGTGTATGTGTAAGAGAGAGAGAGAGAGAGAGAGAGAGAGAGAGAGAGAGAGAGAGAGAGAGAGAGAGAGAGAGAGAGACAGAACATTCCACTGCCTGCCACTACCCAGCCGTCCCGTGCAGGCCACTCTAGCTCAATGCCAGCAGCAGTTTATTCCCACGCACCGCAGTACTTTATGAGGCTGAACTACTGTAGATGGCTTCAATATACTCCAAACACACGGGCAATAGAGTGGGCATAGGGATGTTCTGGACTCTTATTTATTCCCTTTACCAACCACACCCGAACACACGAGAGAAAAGGGTGGTTTGTAGGGATGCTCTAGTTTTTTATATATATTTTCATTTAACATTCAAACACACGGGATATAGAGTAAGTTTAGGGATGCTGTAGGTTCATAGTTATTTTATTTAAGGGGATGTGGGAATAGGGGGACAGGCTTGGGGGGGGGGAATGGGGGGTGCGGGAATAGGGGGACAGGCTTGGGGTGAGTACAAAGCCTGTCCCCCTATTCCCGCACCCCCATAACCCCCCCCAAGCCTATCCCCCTACTCCCGCACCCCCATAACCCTCCCAACCCCCCCCCCAAGCCTGTCCCCCTACTCCTGCACCCCCCAAAACCCTCCCAAGCCTGTCCCCCTATTCCCACACCCCCTTAACCACTACCACCCAAACACAATACACATCTCACTACCTATACCATACATCACAGTAGTAGACCGTGTATGGATTTTGTTTGCAAGTGGCATGAGATTATTGATTGACCTAAGCCTTATCAACGTGTGCTTAGTGGGATTCATTCTTGTTTGATGAAGTTAGGATTTATTCCACTTAATTCAACTTGTCTTTGGGATACGAGTTGCTGTTTATATGTTGCTAATACTTTGCTCATTGCTTTAGCTATAAGAAGTAAGATGTTTGGTATAATTATATCATTTCTTATTCATACCACTACGCCCTTAAGGAAATAACTGGAGCACTGTACACCCACCAACAAAAGCGGTGTCGCCGACTCTTTAATATTATCCCATGAGAAGCGCTAGTTGAGGTGACATCGCTTTTGTTGGCGGCTGTACATAACCAGTTCTCAGATAGGAAAGTTTACCAATGTAACGAAGAGTAGGTCCATGTTATAAATACTTCCCTGAGTGGAGGGGGAAGGACGAGGAAGAGTGATGATAGCAGCAGAGGCAGTCGAAAAGTGGTGATGGTGATGGTGGTGGTGGTGGAAGTAGTAGTGGGATAGTTAAGAATTAAGAGGTTGGTAGTCGTTGTAGGTAGTGGTATACTGCTGGGATGGTGATGGTGGTTGTAGGGATAGAAGAGTGGTGGTGATAGTAGTGGTAGTAGTGGCTAGTCAAGGAAATAGGAGGGTGGTAGTCGTTGGAACTAGTGGTTGTGGAGGTGGTGGTAGTGGAGGTGGTGGTGGTGGTGGTGGTGGTGGTGGTGGTGGTGGTGGTGGATTAGAATGGAGAGGTGTGGTGTTGGGGAGGATGGAGAGGTAGTGATGGTGGTGGTGGTGGTGGTGGGGAGGGGGGGTGATGGAATGGTGTGGGTGGTATGGAGAGGGATGGTGGTGGAGAGGTGGAGTGGGGGGATGGAGAATGATGGTAGTGGTGGGGGTGGAGGGGGGGGATGGAGAGTGGTGGTGGCAGTGGTAAAAAATGGAGTGCTTTGGTGGGAAATGGAGAGGATTGTGGAGGGAGGGGAGGGATGCAGTGGAACGGTAAGAGAGCGAGAGAGAGCGAGAGGGAGAGAAGGTTGGGAGAGGAGTGAGAACCATCCCTCCTCGTCCTCATCAATGCTGTGGTAATGCCATTGCAATTTTGAGATACGTGAAAATTGTGCAATAATAAGAACAATTTACTTAAAGTGTAGGATACCTTACAAGAAAAATAGTGATTATTTTAAATAGTTTTCGTTCCCGGCAGGTTGGTTGGAGTTGTATATTACTGACACGAACTGGTGAAACTGAAATTCATTTGATAAATGATCGCTTTAGGGGAATGGCTCTACAGATTTTCTCTGTTTTCCGGTGTTCCAACAGTTTCCTGCTAAACTTGATGGAATCTACAGGGTGCAAGATATTCTATTCAATTCTTGTATATAATATTTATCTGCGTCTTACATTACGAAACCCTCCATGAAGAAAAGAGGCTTTAAAAATGATGAATATACAACACTCATTTTTCTTCAATACTACGATCATTCTTGCATCTGAATTTACGATGCCTTACATCTTACTGACCGAGTTAAGCTGAGGCTAAATATTCAGTTCATGTCCCTAATATTCAGATAAAATACATACACATATCAGGCGTTACAAAAACCAACACATGCCATCATCAGTACTTAACAACAATAACTGTATTTCACATTCAGATGTAATTAGCAAATAGATTCACACGCCTATGTTTTACGGTAATGTCCCGAGTTGCTATTTACGCGAAGAATGTTCCGATAATGAGATTCCAACTAATCACCAGCATTAATTAGAACACAATATGACTCAATTTGTCGTTGTGTGCCTCGGGAGACATTTTTGCTTGGGGTAATGAAGAGTTCTTATGGGACCCTGGTGTCTGTGATAGAGTATAGGAAAATTGAAGGTAAATGAGTCCTTCAAATACCGCCATGAAACACTACCTATATGGAAGGACTTTGTTTCGTGGTGTAGTCAGGAGGAATCAGAAGCCCCCAATTCTCATACAGACATACACGATCACATGCAGGGTCCATAATGACACCACCGTTATTGTTGTACTGTATTCACTCATTGGCATTCAGTGTAATATTCCCCACTCTATTGAAATCGGGGACATTTTTAGAGTAATGTATTTAAGTCGTCCATCTCATATTTATTTTACCAACTCGCACTTGGCCACCTCACATGTGCGTCATGAAAATATTTTTGTATATTACGTTTCAATGTTTTTTTCAGTATTGTGTTGGCGCAATATGACCTCGCTGTTCCGGTGCCTAATATCAATCAATCAATCATTGGTGTATCTTGTGTTAAATTGCACCAAATATTGCTATCACTTGTATACACTTTCCGAATTCTGAGGATTTAAAAATGACGACGTATATTAATTGAGTTACAAGTGACGGTGGGGTGGGGGTTGTATACATGTGGTATTTTGGAGCACCTTGATTACTCCACAAAGTATGCCAGGAAACAGGACCATAACAAAAAGAAAGGTGGTTTATTGCATTCAGTTGCTTCAGATTTACCCACACTATACTACCCCCTTTAATATGACGAAACTCATCAAGTAATGCAATTCATAAAACTGTTTCACTCTACTACATCCTCCCGTGTAGTTGGTGAGGTGCATGGGAGCAGCAGCTGGTTCATAGTAGTAGTATTCAAGAGTCAAGCGTTTTACAAAGCCGACTTACTCGTATAGGTTCCCGATGGAAGTGTCAGAAACTCTTGCCTCTTAAATTCGGTGTTTTGGTGTTCGGTCCTTGCAGACCCTCCAGCCTCTCCACAGACATAAAATGCATTATAGTATAGCGACTAAAATGTCTGAAAATGAAAGATTACAATAGTTGGTTCAAATATGGGAATTGTAATGAACTAGCTATAAACTGCTACATATTAAAACGTGGCCAGTGTGTCGTCGGTATACATTATTGCTTTATTAAATATAGGACTATATACATTACGCAGTGTTTATGATAGTTAAGTACACAAATCTTAAATAATTAATATTCTTTCTCTTTTACAGACAGACACCACCACTGTGAAATCCAGCCATTCGTCATCTTGTGTTTCCTTCCCATTGGACCATCCGGGTAGTAGTACCGTATTGCTGCCTTACTGTCACACCAATATTGTGGTACGTAGCCTGTACAAAGCTTGTGTCTTGTGATTATAGTTAGATGCAACACAATAATTCATTTTATAATACGTTCTAAAAGCTTCCCATGATTTTTTTACATAGTATTCTTGGTACAGAATATAATTACGGAAAGGGTTGCAATACATAATGTTATATATTATAATGAAAAATATGTATAATAACGCTTAGATAATCTCAATGAACTCTGGTTGTGTTCATATAACCAAAATATAGGGTCGAATCCACAGTGGCATTGGTTTGTTGTGATCTTCCCCAACCACACATGTCAGTCTTAATTATATCCAGGAAACACAGTATCCATAATCACAATCTGTCAGGTAGTTCCATTTTTACGCTTCCATTATTAGAGTCATCAAATAATTAACTCATGAGTAATTTACACAGTTCTGTTCCTTTCGTTAGGATGCTGACAAATACAAACAAAACACCACATAGTGGTGTTATTGAATGTACGAAAAAAAAGTATGTTTTGGCATCACTGCCTAGACGACAACACAAGCCATGCTAGAGATGTTTATGAATCTGTCATCTTTAACAAGAACTGAAGGTGAATCACGGGTCTGTGAACCGAGAGGTCTTAGGTCACTGTCCTCTGTCAGTTATGGCTGTGAAGGACCTACTGTAGTGCTTAAGGACTCGTCACTTCCAATGCTACTTATTCTATGCAAAGACATTAAGTCGAAAAATCAATGGAAAAGTATTCTTGCTAGGAATAATGAGACAGTTGCTGAGGTGTATGTCAATAATGAATGTTGCTAAGGTCAGTGTCTATATATACATCAAAAGGAAAGGTTGCAGCACTCCACTATAAAACCAAACTTAAACATATAATTTTCTTCCCTGTACACTTGGGTAAACATTTACCAGAAGTACTTAACAATACACAAGGGATGTTTTAAGAAGATTAGAAAATAAGCAAGTTCCCCCTAAGACTCCCAGGAACATGTGATTAAGCTAAGGAGGGTAAGAGAGGGTCTGTGAATTATATTTAACCTAATTGTTTTCCTTCAGTTTGTACAGTACATATAAACGCTATTTCTTGCTGTCCCACTTTGTCGTTGTAAAAACTGCTTCGTTGTAACAGTTTTTGCAAAGCATTTCACATCCCAAAATCATGAAAGTACTCCCAAATATGGTTACTGCTCTCAGAAAAATATAAATTTAATGGAGATGGCTAGTTCACCATTTAGGAAGAGAAAGATCATCAGTATCTCTCTTACTTGCTGTCATTGATTAAGGTTTTATTTCATTATGTTAATCGAGAAGGTTGTAAAACTTGTGCTTACATATTATTTTTCTTTTCTTTTTTAGCATTGATGGTGGTCCGTCTGGTGATACTTGTCCTGCCCTTATAACACCAGTGAAGGACGGAAGATTTGGATGAACAAAGTTGAAGACACCGTCCACACGATTGAGGAGTGTCTACCAGATTTGTTCGTCAGCTGTCACCCGTCTGTTCATTTCCTATTGCGGACAAATGTTTCTCTCCACACAGGGGTGATTTTAGTACACATTTGACTGCTTTTCTCTAATAGTGAGCTTTATATATTAAGCAGCAGCTTTTCTTTTCCAGTAAAGTGTCACACAAATTTAATTAAGCAATACCATCGTAAGTGTATTTAAAACACAGGTGAGATATGTAACTGTATGAGTCACCCTCGAGTGGAAAGAAATTTATGTCGGCAATAAGTACGTGGATTGGAAGTTAAGGTCAATCCACTAAAATGCGCGAGGTCGCAAATAAATCGTCCATATGGGTCAAGTGGATGATTATTATTGACCCCGACTGGACTAGTCTGTACAAACCGCCAACATTCCCTCCATCATAAGAGACTACTATTCTGTTTCATGGAAAAAAGAAAATTTAATACCGGTATATAAGAATTCAAATTTATTTGAGATACTTTTGTATGCAGATAAAATATTATCAAGATAATGAGTGGAGTCCGGCACGATGTTTTGGATACTCATCATTCCAGTGGGAGTTTCCTCTTAATCTGCAACATCCATCCATCCCCTGCAATGTAAAAAAAAATATCATTAGCTATAGAGTTTTCCACAAACTAAAATTGTTATTTATTCCAACCTTTGTTTGATCAAATAAAGATTGAATTAATTCTCTACTTGTATTTTTCTTCATTCCTTGTAAAAGTTTTTCCATTGGACTGGTGACTATATAGCATATTTGAAATAAGCTTAGATGCCATTACCAATATTCTACTTACTGGCCATTGGCACCATATTCTCCAGGGCTGTCAACTTGTACCATCCAGGCCTACACAACACCAGGATGCTGCCACGGCCCACAAAACAACTGAAAATATTTATAAACTTTATTTAGTTCACTAAATACATCATAACGAGTTAAATGAACGGTTATCCTACAGAACAAACGTGTCACACAGCCAAAGTATTGTTGCATCGGTTGGAAGAATTTATAAGCCTCCATTTCCTATACAAAGTTAAGGTTCATTTTCATGGAACCACTGTACTATGAAAGTGGTTTTGTAAACTCACCAATTCAAAAGTAGATTATTTAAAGTCGGTCGTGACCCCAAGCAACGAAATAAATAGTATTTAGTACTTGTCTCCCTGTATTACCCTCTATCTCAGCAACCACACACCCAGTAGAAGACAAACTTTAACACAGGCAGTAAAGCAAAACCAACCCTTTCCCCACCCCAGGGTCCAATCGCTGCTTTCTTGACGTGCAGTGGCAATTGAAGTGTGATTTTAAGGTAGTACTGATATCAAGTAGGTTGTAGTTATTTGCTTATGGTAATGAATTTGTTAAGTGAGGGTGTGTGGTGGGTAGTGACGAGTGAAGATGGGACTTGTCTCGTGACGTCAAGCAAATGTCTAGCACTAACTTTGTGGGAAATGTTGACAAAATTACGCTGATGCTTGAAGTATAAATTACAATATATATTACATTTTAACTGATATTTGAACCACTTCAATTTTACTCTTAAATGTTTTATGTACAAGTTGTTGTTTGGACATCTACAAAAATCGCTAAAAATCCAAATTATTTCCGTGAACCAAACAGTAATATAATACAAGCAAGTTACAGCACCTGATATTGTTGTTGGTGTTGGTTATTAGGTCAGCCACCAGAGCAAACAAAGATGCCAAGCAGAAGTACTGGTGGTCCAACGACGAGGTGCTATAGACACTGATGAGACCAACACTTGGGGTTCACAGGGGACCTTCAGTAGGGAAGCCAACAACACAATGAGTTCCCAACACATCTTGACTCAGGCCATCTCATGTCACACATCTCGGCTGAAAAACAACAACATTAGCATTAATTAAAAGGTAGACCAACAAACACTTCATACTAATTTGACTGTACACTGGAACGGGTCAACTTTCCCGATCTCGCCCCCGTACTGTTGTGTACAAAAGGTCGTTCCCTCATCCCACCACAATGTAAATGAAGCATCTAGTGTTTTATCGTTCGAAACAGAATTAATTAAGTCAGTGTGGATTGGCAGTAAAAGTTTACAATAACGACTCCAAGTGTTTTGTTGTTGCCTCGGGACTTCGAAAAAATGTCTAGGGATAGGTTTTAAAAATACATTTAATTAATGACGTAATTACATGAACGACAATTGAATCCTTCATGACAGTATTGTGTAGGATATGAACAAACATTTCCAAACTCATTAAAAATACAGTAGAATACTTAATTATAAACATTATCCTGGTTTGCTTAAGGGAATGAACTTTTGTATGGTAGAGGTCTGTTCATATGTGTTGGTCATTCAGTCATGGTCTATTTATGGTCCTGTTTCCTGGTTAAATCACGAGGCTTTTCTACATTAAACAGTATTATCATTTAAGCTGCAAGTGTCATATTACTGTACACCAAACCCATACTTTTTTTATGGGGGGGGGGGGGGTTCTTATTATGGTAAATTGGAGGGCTACCGATTTCTATAAAACTATCCAATTAAACAATTTCCCTTTTAGAAACATTATGGTCATCTGTTTCCTGTCATAGTTTTAAGGAATTAGTCGTCGTAACCTTCCCATTCACCAACAACAAAAAATCTCCCCTTAAACCTGGGAAATATGTACCGGCTTTTGGTAAATATATAATGCAGTCCAACACAAAAATTGCACAAGATATTTTACATGACTAGGTACTATATATACTGCTCTGAAACTCATAAATATTGAAATGGACGTGAAATCTATCAAGAGGTAATTTTTGTTTGGATGGGATTATATATTTTCGCCGGTCAAGTTCCTACGCCATTTTTCCCTACGTATTCACAAGGTCTTTCTGTCCAACCACAATTATTTCTCTCCTCATTTTACTAACTCCACGGGCGTCTAATCTATTCTACATCGTCCACAATTCTTACCTTTAAATACCGAAGCAACCAGTCAGCCATACAGTGTCTCCCATCTTCCACAATATCAACCAACCAATCAATCCACCTTCTACTTCTCTCCAGCTCAGGATAACCGGCGACCAGCGACTGATGGCCGCTTATGATACCACCTGCCTTCACACCTCCTTCTACCTACCATCCCCCCTCTGCCCCACACCAAGTAATCTAGAACTGGCAGAACTGAGAGAAGGATAGGCCACTCAATGTTATTTTCGTGTGGTCGCTGTGGCTGGCTGGGACGGTGGCGCCTCTAGTGGCTAGTAGGAATAAACACTCCAGTTCCCATCTGATTCCTTCTATCCTGATTGATTTTTAAGTCACGAGTTTCTTTATTAGTAACGCACAGGACAGGATACTAATATTTTGACTATAGAATGGATAATTAAATTCATTGTGGTCAAATTATATAATAAATTACGATAATATCTACGACAAAGGCGTAATATATTGCTAAAAAAACATACCTACAATATATATTTAAAGTAACTCCAATGTGCGATGAATCTTACCAGTTTATGACCTCTACATTAATGTTTCTCAACAATATTTTGATGTAAAAGTATAAAAAAAAGACACATATAATTTATTCTTCCCCACCACCACTATGTGAGAGCAGTCTTGTTTCCTATATTCTTGCTTGCTTTGAGAACAAAATAGTTAACCAAACTTCCCATAAGAGTGGCGTATCCTTCCTTCTCCCAGTACTAGAATCCTTGCCCCCTACCTCGTCACACAAATACATGAACAGCGAAACGAACAACTCAGGAGTCAGGAGTCGCTTTAGAAGGTCTGGTGTTGAACTTAGGGACAAGGCAACAGTACCTTCATTTTTTTCATTATTTAGCATTGCAACTTACAGTATATATTCTACCTACATATACTGACACTAATGTTAAACTGAAAGGTGAAAGGTAGTATTATCAGTATCATCGAATCAGTATCCCTTTATCATAGAAAATGTATATGAGAACACAACGTTTCATTTCATCGTAAACTCTGACGTTCCGAAACTTCTTAAACGGGAAACAGACAGATAGGTAGACGGACAGACAGACAGACAGACAGATGGGTAGACAGACAGACAGACAGACAGGCAGACAGAATGGCAGTAATAAGTGGGAGTAATAATGTGGTGACGTCTGCCAGGTTAATAATGATGGCTGGGTAATGAGGGAAGGAAGTAATGAAGGAATGTGATGAGGTGTGATGTAAGGTTGGAGAGTAATTAGAGTGGCCTGATGGAGGGCAAGGTAAAAGTGGACGACGGCTGGGGGGTGAATGATGATGGAGGTGTGAGGCAGGGGTGGGGGGGTGAAAGATAATAGGGGGGTGATGGGTGAGTGAGAGATGATGGGGGGGTGAGGCAGGGGTGAGGTTATATGCAGGGTTGGGGGTGTGAGGCAAGGATGGGGGTGTGAAGCAGAGGGTGGCTGGGATGGTAAAAAAAAAAGTTTGAAGGTGTGAGGGAGGTGTGAAAGTGAACAGCGGAGTGTGTGTTGCAGAGCTGGGAGGGTGAAATGTGATGGAAGTGTGAGAGAAGTGTGAATGTAAACAGCTGGGGGGGTGAGGCAGAGTTGGGAGGGTGAATGATGATGGATTGTGTGAGGGAGAAAGTTGGGGGAGGCGTACAGTACGTGAGGGAGGGAACAAAACAGCGAAGGAAGGAGAGAGGTGAAAAGAAGAATGGAGTGATGGACAGTTGTGTTGGGGGTAACTGTGTGAAATGTATTGATGTAAGTGTTTGATGCTGAACTGTGGTGGAGGGAGAGTTCAGGGAGAGTTCAGGGAGAGTATATATCGTGTGTGTTGGAGTGATAAGAGATGTATGTATGGAAATGCATGCGAGTACAATTGAGGAAGATAAAAAGCAGACCTGTGAGTGAACTAACATACAGAAGGACTGTGATGCATATAAAAGTAAGGAATGTGTGGTGAAGGACAGTGCAGGAAGGGATATCATGTTATACCACAAACACACTGTGAACTAACACGGTGTACCAGCTATTTTTCCTCTGTCTCTCTCTGTGTGAACATAGATATGACACTAGAACATTTAATCTGATTATATATTGTACCCGTGTAGCCCAGGTCATATTCAACCCTTACTGGAAGAATCGGAAACATCAACCAAAATAATACTATGACACATTAGATTATTAGATTGATGATGCGTTTGACATGTTAATCAGTCATTAGCATTCTTATTACTGGATACAAACGAAACGTGGTTAATTATCTCAATGACAATCTTTTTTGATATATGTGACAGACACTACGGTCGGTTTTGATATTCCTTGATTTTTTTTATTTTCTTTATATGTTTTAATGTTTTGAAAATGTATGGTGTTCTATATGTTATTTGAAGCGTTTAAATAAAATCTTCCAGTTGTTAGAATGATAACTTTGAGTATATAAGAGTTGAGTTTTTATTGCATATTTGTGTTGTTGTTGTTGTTGTTGTTATTAATGTTGTTGTTATTGTTGTTGTTGCTTTGTCGTCCCGTCAGCAATCGTGTCTGGATCCATTTATTGCACTAGTTATGAATTCTGCAGAATAAAACGGAAAATGAATATATATTTGTTTCTACTCGATATCTATCTACCTTTTGTACTGCCAATATTGATACGCACAACTTATGTAATATTATATAATATATTGGTTTGAGTCTATCCTTTCCATGAAGCAACATTCCAGTAACTAATTCTCTCACGTGTGTGTGTGTGTGTGTGTGTGTTTTTTCTCACTCCCTCTTCCCCTTCCCTCCCTTTCATCACTAAATTGGTTCTTGCTAGTCTCTGCTATGACGCTAGAATCCCCTCCCCTCTCAAAGATGCTTTACCAACCTTTCTTTTTATTTGTTTTACAAGAGCTATACTCTGAGCTACAGAGGCTTCTCCTTCCATACGATCCATTGAACAGTAATCATTGCCCGGGTCTTGCTATTCAACGCCATTCAATATAATGACACCTGCCCAAAGTACATCCATCCATCTAGAGTCCTAGACTGTACAGAACTAGATATTGTGAGGAGGTGAAGAAATTCCACCTGGGATGTACACCACGAATTCATTCATGTGTTCAAGTGTCCATCAAGAGCAATAATTCCTGCCACACTTATTGTACACCGATTGACCGTGTAGCAAACCAGGGGCAATGACTGGATATTGGCAGAGTATGAAGGCCAGGAGGAAATATTCACACATGGCGTATTTGGAAAGAAGTTTATTTCCGTTGCCAAAATATTCGAGAGGTGAAGTAAGGCACACA
>JAWZYT010006351.1:72500-80000 GCA_034508575.1 Petrolisthes manimaculis | reverse complement strand
TTCTTCCGATATTCAAACTAAATAACCATTGGTATTGGGATAACTATTCATGTACTGTACTGTATATACGAATATGTTTTAGTTAACCTGGTTGGCTGGGTTTGAGTATGGGGTTTATACATGAAAAATGATGCCCATAAACTCTACAGGTCTATTTGTTGATCAATACGTTTTGTTATTGTAAGGGTCTCGGTAAAATAGAGCACGTACCGCCTGCCCTTCACCACCTATAAAGTTTTCATATATATATATAGATTTTTTTTTTTTTTTTTTTTACCATGCATAGATTGATACGAGTTTAAGGGCAATTCAATTTATTGGGAATTTTATATTATTGCCGTTATCGCTTTAACACTGACCCGCCTAAAGTGAACCTGACTTTGAAGTTAAGGGGAGAGAATACTTTTGTTACATTGGAGTGCCTTGATTCCTCCAAAGTATGCCATCAAACAGAACCATATGAGCAAAAATAATGGTGCCCTGTTGGAGTTAAGAGTTTGGAGGAATCATTATCTCCAAAAATGTCCAAACTATACCTTCCCCTTAAGAGGAGTTATGACCTTGGAACACAACACACATTACACAACACCAATTCATTCATGTATATAAACAGTTACCTGATACCTGATACCTGATACCTGCATTACTATAGAATTGTAAATAATAAATATACGTTAAGAGGGTATGGGAATAGGGGGACAGGCTTTCTACCCACCCCAATCATTTCCCCCTATTCCTGCACCCCCCCCCCTAGTCCCCCACCAAGCCTGTCCCCTATTCCCACACACCCTTTACATGACGATACAAACCAGGACAAAAAATAATATATATATATATATATATATCTATGTGTGGGATAGAAATATGTTGGTTTCTATGTCCATTCTATACATTCCCAGTGTACCGAATATATATATATATACCTGTATATATCGTCAGCTGCATGAGGATCAAACTAGCTTTATAAAAATTGAGAATGGAATTCCAATTAACTAGAAGGTTATTGTTTTGTTGCGTAATGGAAAACTGAGTCCTTTTGATGCCCCATTGTAGGTTCCAACTCTCATGTAACTGTAAACTCACTCATGGTTTTGTCTTCATCACGTATATCACTTGTTGTTTTCTATCATAACATAAGGGAGTGGGGGAGTGGGGGAGTAGGGGGACAGTCTTGGTGGGTGGGGGTGCGTGGGGTGGTGGTGGTGGGGGGGGTGCGGGAATAATGGGACAGGCTTAGGGTGGGTAGAAAACCTGTCCCCTATTCCTGCACCTTCCCCCCCCCCCCAAGCCTGTCCCCCTACTACCGTACCCCCCTAACCTCTCTCCAAGCCTGTCCCCCTACTCCCGTACCCCCCTAAAGCCACCCAAGCCTGTCCCCCTACTCCCGTACCCCCCTAAAGCCCCCCAAGCCTGTGCCCCTATTTCTGCACCCCCTAAATGTATATATAAATATTCTTAAGGGGTTGATAAACACACTTAAGGGGGAAGTACAGTGTTGGCAAATCTGGAGCAACTGATTCCTCCAAACTATTCCAAGCAACAGGACGCCTTTATTTTTGTCCATCTAGTCCTGTTTCCTGGCATATTTTGGAGGAATTAAGGCACTCCAATGTACCAAAAGTATACTCTCCCCTTAAGGTTCGTTTACTTGAAGCTGATATCACTAATTACACTAAATATTCATGTGACTTTAACCATCTATAACAATAAAGTCAGAATGTCGACCAATATAGGATACACAGGGTTAACAGAATAGTGGGATTGACTCTTCAGAAAGTATATATTGTATGTTGATAATAAATGTAAGGAATATTATTAATGGTTGTACAAGTTTAGGTTAGGTTAGGTTAGGTTAGGTTAGGTTAGGTTAGGTCAGGTTAGGTTAGGTTGTACATATTTGATTTACTAAAACTTATCTCAAGTTATTCTGTTTAAAGATTAACTGTTCAAAAATATGAGATAAATATAGTAAAATAGTTATATTAGCAGGTTAAATAAATACCAGTGACCAATACCAAGTGCATTAATATTGACCTTTACTGCAAAACTTTCCACATTCAAAGCATTGTAGACTAATAGGGGGGAGAGGGGGATTTTAAAATAGCTGCTGGGTGGGATAGTGGATAAACCCAATCTAAATTGCTAAGTTAATTGTTTCCGGAAACAAAATGAAAACGAATTCACAAAACACTTAAAATACAAAGTGAGTTCACTAATAAAAAAAAAAAAGTAAAAAAAAAAAAAAAAGAAGTAGGCAACAATACAATGGTGTAATGGTATGTACAGTTGTGGACAAATGAAACAGACACAATTGAAACTGGGGGGGGGGGGGCTCATTGAGCATAGGATAGGATATGAGCCGTTTGTGTGTATAGAGGCAACGAGTCCTTTTCTACTGTTATGCTTGGTAAGGGGTCCCCAGTTTGTAGTGTGTCTGTTTCATGTGACCGCAACTGAACGTCAATGGTATGAATATAATAAAGAACAAAAAAAATCATAGATAATCTAAGCCTCTATATATTTACACTGGAAATGCTAAATATTTAATCAATCCCTAACATACTATTCGTCATTACATATTATATTGGTATTTTTTTGTCGTTTGGAATAGTTTGGAAGAAATCAATTTGCTCCAGAATGATCTATCAAGAACAGTGTATTATTATTTCCCTTTAAGACATGAAGAAATATTTGAGGTATACAGGTGGAGGAGAAATGGAGTGAATGTGTCTGTAGAGAGGAGGAAGGTCAAGGCAAATGGTGTCACTCCATCACTGCCCTCACTTCCAACCCACCACCTCCACCCACCACCACCACCAACAACAACAAACATCAACAACGACAACAACAATCTATACATGAATTATACCTTGTTCGTATTTCTATCTGTTATTATTTTTTACTCAGGGACGAATGCAGAGAAAACAAGTACATACACATACATACATACATTCATACGTACATACATAGAGTAAGTTAATTCGTGAACCTTTGAACTTTCTATAGATGTATTTATGGTGAATCAACGTGCTAGAATATTGCCTGTTCGGATTTGTTATTGTTTTGTTGTGTCAGTCAGTCAGTCAGTCAGTCAGTCAGTTAGTTAGTCATTTAGTCAGTTAGTCATTCAGTTAGTTAGTTAGTTAGTTAGTCAGTCAGTCAGTCAGTCAGTTAGTTAGTCATTTAGTCAGTTAGTCATTCAGTTAGTTAGTTAGTTAGTTAGTTAGTCAGTCAGTCAGTCAGTCGGTCAGTCAGTCAGTCAGTCAGTCAGTCAGTCAGTCAGTTAGTTAGTTAGTTAGTTAGTTAGTTAGTTAGTTAGTCAGTCAGTCAGTCAGTCAGACAGTTAGTCATTCAGTTAGTTAGTTAGTTATTCATTCATTCATTCATTCATTCAGTCAGTCAGTCAGTCAGTCAATCAGTCAGTAAGTCAGTCAGTCAGTCAATCAGTGATCATGTAACCTATGGCCAATCATTCCTTGCCATTGTCTCTACATGTACTGCCTCATACCACCTGTCTATCCCACTCCCATCCAGCCCTTGTCCTCAACACAGCTTCTCCTCCTATTACTTTTCCTCCTATTTTTCCTCCTTCACTTACATTTCCTCCTCCTACTATCGTTTTCCTTCTTCTCCTCTTCCTCTGTTTTCTTTACTTACATTACCTCCTTTTTCTCTTGTTTTCCTTCTCCTCCTCCTCCTCCTCCTCCTCCTCCTCCTCCTCCTCCTCCTCCTCCTCCTCTTCCTCTCGTTTGGTACCCATCTTCTCCAAGCTCCTCTCACCTCCCGCCATCCAAACTTGCTGTTGGCTATAAACCCATCAGTGTAGCCAATATGGCCGTTTTCACGCCAACTTGAGTAATGTTGCAACTCTGCAATGACATCACTGTCTCTGCAGTCACATTCCCTGCAGTATCTTAATTATTGAGCTGTTGTGTAAGGATATCTAACTACTGTATTTGAGGATTAAGATCGGGATTCATTTTCACTCACTGAAATAACATGTATTCTCTATTATTATAACTACAATCGTTCACACAACACATGTCCCTACCAGTTCACACTATAGTACAGTACAGTATATCCCCCACACACTATTCTATACACATCGACCACACACACCACACTACATACACCAACAACCACACACACGACTCTACACACACCACTTTACCCACATTACCCACACACACCACTCTACATACAACACACTACACACACCACTCTACACACATCAACACACCACACACAACATTCATTCTACACACACACACACAACACTATAACACATCACACCACAATCAAACTCAACACGTACAGTACACCACACAACACCAAACAACAACACCACACACAACACAACACAACACAACACAACACTTCACATCACAGAACACAGAAACCAAAACACCCCACACAAACTCACTTCACAACATTATACAGAGAGAGAGAGAGAGAGAGAGAGAGAGAGAGAGAGAGAAGAGAGAGAGAGAGAGAGAGAGAGAGAGAGAGAGAGAGAGAGAGAGAATATATACCGCCTCCTACTCATGTACACAAAGTCAATACAAGGGCATTGACTGTGACTCACTAACCTTTGGTAAATCTGAGGTCAAGGGTAAGTTTATGTGTAACGAAGATGATGTTTATGAGTGAGAGAGAGAGAGAGAGAGAGAGAGAGAGAGAGAGAGAGAGAGAGAGAGAGAGAGAGAGAGAGAGAGAGAGAGAGAGAGGAGAGAGAGAGAGAGAGAGAGAGGAGAGAGAGAGAGAGAGAGGAGAGAGAGAGAGAGAGAGCAGGTGGAATTATAAAAGTGGAAGACCATCTAGGGTGGAGAAGGTAATGATTTTTTTCCTTCCGTATACCATTAGGCCTGACAGTCCACTCACTTCCATCCTTTCTCTTTGAGTGTAACACCAGCTTCAGGGAACAAGTGAGAAAACCTTGTGATATTCAAGATAGGGATCATATTATACAGTTGGACTTACAAAAATTACCATCCTTATGTAATTATCAAAGGACTGAGATTACAAAAAACACACACACATACACACACACACATACACAAATCCTTATTTAATTATCAAAGGACCTGAGATTACTAAAACATATATTTACACACATACATAAGTCCGTATGTATATAGTTATCAAAGGAATGAAATTACCACACACACACACCACACACACACACACACACACATACACTATCACACACCACACACACATACATACACAAGTCCGTATGTAATTATCAAGGACTGAGATTACCAAAACACACACACACACACACACACACACACACACACACACACACAGCATACTGTAATGAGAACCATACGGACATATGACCCAGTAATTTTCAAGGCCACGCTCTAATAAACACAGTTATGGATATAAATATGCAAATGCGAGACACGTCCACTAATACAGTAGGTGAATATGCAAGTATGAACACACACTCCAACATATTCAGGCACGTAGGAACCAAGTGATTATAACGAAAACATATACATAATATATACATGTACACACACACACACACACACACACACACACACACACAGGTACGGTGTTTATAACGAAATATATACATATATACTGTATATACATGTACACAAACACACACACACATACAGCCTGGTACAGTGCTTACAACGAATATATACATATATACTTTACACACACACACACACACACCACA
The DNA here is from genome assembly GCA_034508575.1 of Petrolisthes manimaculis. NCBI lineage: Eukaryota > Metazoa > Arthropoda > Malacostraca > Decapoda > Porcellanidae > Petrolisthes > Petrolisthes manimaculis. The sequence continues at coordinate 74,305 of JAWZYT010006351.1, read as the reverse complement.
CACTCAAACACACACAACACACACACACACACACCACACAAGTTCATTACCCTACAGGAAGCTAGGCCGGTGAGGGAAGGAGGAAAGAAAGGAAGGGAGAGGAGAGAGGGATGCGGACAGAAGGAAAAAGAAAGGATTAGTAGGAGAATTAAGAGAAAGGGGAGAGAGGGAAACATGAGAGATTCAGGAAGTATAGATGTGAGAAAAATAGAGATAAAAGGGAGACAGCAAAACAGGGAAGTTAGAAGGGAGGATAAAGGAAGAGTAGAATGAGGCAGAGAAAGAGGATGAGTGTGAGAAGGAGAAGAAACAAAAGTAGTACGATTAGATCATCACCAACCACACACACACACACACACACACTGACACACACACACACACACACACACACACACACACACACACGTATCACAATTTCCACTTATGTTCCCACGTAGAGGAGTATTGCCTGCGGTGCTGTGGACAATACGTAATTAAAAAAAAAAAAGGCTTTTGTTCATCTGTGCACTCGAGTTACTCCCTTTCAGACATTCAATTAATCTCCCTTTTCTTCTATTTCTTTTGTGCTAGTTATCCGCCACTGCAATTATTCTTCTCCACTTATTTCTTCCTTTTCAACTCTATTTATCATATTCATAGGATTTTGATGTGTGAAAGCAGAAAGACAATGAATGAACTATCAAAAATATAAAACAGATCAGTGAAGTGCGAGTAGGTGGAAAACAGGGTGGGTAGGTTGAAGAGCAAGGCAAGGCAAGGAACACAGAGAGTGAGTGAGTGAGTGGACTTGTATGGTGGTTTGATGACACGTGTAGGTAGGAGGGATAGCCTACACAAGCACCAGTAGTAAGGATCTGTTTCCCAGGAGAGAGAGAGAGAGAGAGATCAGACGTAGTGCTCTTCCAACCCAGCCCCTCTTTTGCTTCCTGAATAACAAATTTACTTGGGATGAGAATGAAGGAGGAGAAGAGGAGGAGGAGTAGGAGGATCAGGAGGTCGGGGTGGAAGAGTAGATGAGGTGGGGGGGGGAGGAAGAGGAGAATATAAAGGACAAGGAGTGAGAGGAGGGAGGAGAAATGGAAAGGAGGGAGAGGAGGGAGGACACCTTAAGATATTCTCAGAGTCACCTGAACCCTGCCTCATGGTTCATATACTATCCTTAACCCCCTCTCTCTCTCTCTCTCTCTCTCTCTCACTCTCCTCTCTCTCTCTCTCTCTCTCTCTCCTCCCCATCACCATAACCCTCACTCTCCTCCTTTCCATATCTTCTCCCCCATTCCATTAATTTAGTTACCATTCTGTTATTTATTAATCACCAACTCAGCAAGGTTTTCTACCAGTCTAAATGTATCAATACCTTTCCTCAATACCCTTCCTCAATACCCTTCCTCAGTATATCCCTTTACCATTTCCTTCCCACCTCAACACACTGAAGTAACCCTCACCCAACTGTCCTCTCTGTCCCATTCAAAACTTGCTTATCCCACCTGCTTATGCCCATTGCCCTTCACCTGTCCCTCTTGCCATTATACTTTCATTTTCACCCCCAGTTTTCATTCTCTTCCTTCCTTCCTTCCCAAATTTCCCTCTCTCACCATTATCACCTCTCTAATACGTCCCCTTTTCTCTGGTCATCTATTTCTCCTCCCTCTCCTCTTCCATCTCTACTTACCTCCCATATCTTCTTTCCTAACTCTATTTCTCCCCTTTACTTACTCTCTCTCTCTCTATCTCTCTCTCTCTCTCTCTCTCTCTCTCTCTCTCGTATCTTCCCTTCCCTCCATATATCTTGCCACTCACCGTCC
>JAWZYT010006351.1:32500-65000 GCA_034508575.1 Petrolisthes manimaculis | reverse complement strand
TCTCTCTCTCTCTCTCTCTCTCTCTCTCTCTCTCTCTCTCTCTCTCTCTCTCTCCAAGGAAATAGTGAGAGAGGAGCCGAATAGTAGAAGAATGGAGAGTTACAATAGTCCTGATAGGGTTTGCTTGCTACATCATAATATATTTCAGAGTAAATCTTATGTACTTATATATTTGGAGTGAATGTAAAGGGTTAATAGAGTTCCAGTTCACCTCTGACCGACAAGGCTGGTGAGAATGTTAGTGTGTGTGTGTCTGTGTCTGTGTGTGTGTGTGTGTGTGTGAAAAGCGTACTTGTAAGAATAAGTTTTTTTCGTTAAGGGAGTTAATTATCTTTGCAATTGTCAAGCTACCATTTCATAACGCTATATACTTTTTACTATAATCAAATTAACTTTCTGAAGGCAATTTAGAAAACTATTAAAGTTACATCATTAATGACATGATGTCAAAAGGTTTGTGTTTTTTGTTGTGTCATTTCTGGCGTCCAACACTTCAGGCTTCACCCAAATGCATTAGGTACCTTTGGCAGACAATTAATGAGGTTAGGTTACAGCTAATGATGTTGTTCTGTTGCCTTTGAAAAAGGTGTTTTTACTTTGTGAAAAGCTTGGATATGGACCTCCCCAGGCGCCAATTATCATGCTAATTATAACTGGAATTGAACACAATGAGTCCCACAGACACAGACACACACACACACACACACAGACACACACACACACACACACACCAGCAGCAGCAGCAGGGAGTGTTTTGATCACGGAGCAACACCCACATTATGTGTTCATAGATGTGTGATTGTATATCTGTGAATAGTAGTTATTAATAAAGGTGTTTACAATTTAAAACAATAACAATGAGCTCAGTCACATATTCGTAAGCATTTGATTGATTTATATTGCACCTGCTTCTATCATAGTTTTATTGTTCTTTCGACACTCATTATGTCGACCTCACCTCCTTGTTTCCACCTGTCACCACTCTCCTAGGAAATGAACCGTGTCGAGAGAGGGACAAAAAAAAAAAAAAAAAAAAATCTCCTCCCTTTCTTCCCAAACATTAAACTCTGACCAGTACACGACAACACACTAAAACATTAACACACCCAAACTCTCATGCATATATCACCACACCTGTCACTATTGCACATGTGTTTTGCCAGACCTGTCACCACTATATCTGTCCCTCCACATGCACCCATCATTAACACATTTGCCAATATTTTGCACATGTGTTTTTCCAGATCTGTTACCTCTATGTTTTACCTATCACTATACCACAACTACATCCATCAACATCATCACCACACCTGTCCAACTAACACCACATCCATCATCATCATCACCATACCTGTCTGACTAGCACCACAACTACATCCACTAACACCACACCTAACACCATAACTACACCCATCATCACCATATATAACACCACAACTACATCCACCAACACCAACCCCACAACTACACCCATCATCATCATCATCACCACACCTGTCCAACTAACACCACACCTGTCGTCATCCACAATAAATCTCTTAAGGGGAGAGTATACTTTTGGTACATTGGAGTGCCTTGATTCCTCCACAGTACGCCAGGAAACAGGACTAGAATAGCAAAAATAATGGTGGTCTGTTGCTTGGAATAGATTGGAGGAATAATTATCTGTAAAAAATAGGCCAGTCTATACTCTCCCCTTAACCCCTTCTGCCCCCCAACACACTCACCTGCTCGTTTAAAGCTTAAGAAAGTTGATTCCTCATGACACTATTGGGGTTCTGAGATTGAATGCCAAGGAGGCCAGCAGACCCAACCTTCTTTCTCTACGTGACAGGAAAATATGAGGCAATTACAGGAAAATATGAACATGTCCATTAGTAACGAGCTGTGTGTGTGTGTGTGTGTGTGTGTGTGTGTGTGTGTGTGTGTGTGTGTGTGTGTGTGTGTGTGTGTGTGTGTGTGTGTGTGTGTGTGTGTGTGTGTGTGTGTGTGTGTGTGTGTGTGTGTGTGTGTGTGTGTGTGAAACAGAGAAAGGCAGTGAAAGGAAAATAGAAGAAAGAGAGACAGATATAGTGTTAGATTAGAGAGATAGAGTGAATAAAAAATAGAAGACGAGATAGGGAGAGGTAAAAAGATAGATAGTGAGAGAGTGAAAGAATGGAAAGAAAAGAAGGAAGAAAAAGATATCCAAACAGAAGGATACGAGTTGAGAGAGATACAGTGACAGAACGAAAGTGAGAGAGAGAGAGAGAGAGAGAGAGAGAGAGAGAGAGAGAGAGAGAGAGAGAGAGAGAGAGAGAGAGAGAGAGAGAGAGAGAGAGACAGTGAGAGAGAGAGAGAGAGACAGTGAGAGAGAGAGAGAGAGAGAGAGAGAGAGAAAGAGAGAGAGAGAGAGAGAGAGAGAGAAAGTGACAGAAGAAAGAGAGTGAAAGAGCGCAAAGTAAGAGAGAGAGACAGAGCTCCGTTACAGCCAGCTCCGGGGTAGAAAATGGTGAACGATACTTATTTAGGTATCATGTGGTGCGGGGCAGTGGTGAGGCCAGCATGCAAAACAGGTGGTTCGTGTCCCACCTGGCTACGTTGCTGTCCTCTGCTACACCACACACCACTACACAAACACTGAAATATACACTCTTACATTGGCGATACACGCTCTAATGTTTCCACCCACCATTACACGGACACTGAAAATACATACGTTGTTACAGACACCCACAACTACACGGATAGACACTGAAATATTTACTAGACACTGAAATATGTACAGTTGGACACATGAATGGGTGGTACAGCCCAAGAGAAAGATGGTCAGTTTCTCCCAATATCAAGTTCCTTAGTGTCAAATAGGAGACACCAGGGGCAGAAGTCAGTATTGAGGATGGTAATAAAAAGCAAGTACCTGATAATAGACACTGGTTACTCAAATGGGACAAGTATCTTTCACCTGGGCTGTACCATCCATTCATGTGTCTAACTGTACAGTACAGCCATGTCTGATAGTGGTGGACCAAGGTCTAAGGAGTGTTGGAGAGCAACTGAACAGAGTTCGAAAAAGTGAGTAATTTAATCTCTCTCAACGTTGAGAATGGTTTGGAAAATTCACTTAATTGAACTCTGTTTAGTTTTTAATTGCTCTCCAACACTCCTTGGACCCTAGTCCACCACTATCAGACATGGCTCTACTCTAACTTCACTACAACGAAAATCCTGACATGCATTATGATTTTTTTTATCGTAAATATTCGGTAACCTCCAGAAACTATATTAAACATTTTTCCCAAACACATTTTCTTCTTAGGACAAGAAAATAATGTCCTAGTTCCATGCAAACAGCGGCCATATCACCTAATTCCTTATAAGAACACGCACACACGCACACACACATACGCGCACACACACATACATACACACACGCACACACACACAGACACACGCACACACACGCACACACACACACACACACACACACACACATGACGAAGATAATTTTCATGCACTACCTTCCGCTTATCTGCTTGAGCAAAAAGTTGGCTAGGACTCCTCGCTTCAGAGTCGTCATACTGAAATATGCAAAATAATATAAAATCGGATATTCCCGTTGATTTCTTTGCTATATCTATCCGATCACACACAAAAAAAGAACATTATGATAGTTGAAAAGAGAATGGGAAACTCAATAGTCCCTGGCATCGATACCAATACCCCTTTGAAATTCAATTAAAAGTTGCTAAAATCTTTTCTGAATACCCGCCCAGGCCAGGCAAGTTAAACACCACCACCATCAGGGCCAGACAGACAATAGAGTGAGGTTGGTGTGGAAAGAGCAACAAGCTTTCCCACTCCCAAAAGTCGGCCTTCATCGATTGTCTGCCGTAATGCTATTAATTTCAGCTCTGACATAAGTATCTTTACTCTGCTATAAGTCTTTCGGTATACCTGGTTGTCTGTATTCTTCTGGTTGACGGTGATGGATATTTATTATCTTTGTCGATATAGTAATGGATGGTCATATTGGTTAAACATTCTTGGTCAATATTCACCATCTATATACAGTACGAGGTTTGGGATTACAACATTTAGACTCATCCTTTAATCACCATTCTATCTCTACCTCTCCTGACTCACACACCGTCCCCTTCCCTCACTGATCACACCATCCTTTTATCTCTCTACCTGTTCTCCTTCCTTTTCCATCACACCGCCACCCCTCCCAGCGCCACCAGCACCCCTCCCCACTCTCTCTCTCACCCACACACCCACACCCCTCCCCACTCTCTCTCTCACACACACACCCACACCCCTGCCTCCTACTAAGTCGCCCAGATTTATCCTCGTCTTGTATTTTCGGCCAGTGTCCTTTACCCTTTACTGCCAGAGGAACTTCCGTGGTCCCTCCCCTCCCATCCCTCGCTTCCCTTACCTCACCAGCCTTCGTCCATTTTCAGTGTCCTGCTGCTGCTGCCCCACTCCCCTTCTCCCTCAAGTCCTGGTGTCCTATTTGTCCCATCTGTTATGTTGTAGTAAGTCCCATCTATTCTGTTGTACTGTTTGTCCCATTTGTCCTGGTGTACTGTTTGTCCCATCTATCCTGTTGTACTGTTTGTCCCATCTATCCTGGTGTACTGTTTGTCCCATCTATCCTGTTGTACTGTTTGTCCCATTTGTCCTGTTGTACTGTTTGTCCCATCTATCCTGTTGTACTGTTTGTCCTATCTCTCTGGGTACCTCCTGATCTGCCTTCTACTGTTGTTGTTCTTTGCCTTTACATACCGTTTTACTTGTAGTGTCCTGCCTTCCCTATATTGTCCTGATGTCCATTCCGTCCTGTACTGATCGGATGTTGAATTGCTTTACCTTTACAGCACCATATAACCCTGGTATCTTGTATGTCCAGGTGTTACACTATACAGTAATGGTGCCAATTGTTAGATATAGTACTGTGAGTATCTTCATTCCACACCGCCTTGAATACCTCTCACTCTCTCTTAATCTCTCTAATTAGACACTTCAGCATTGTAGTTTTTGTTTTCCCTTTGTCTCCTGGTGCTGGAAGGATGGATTGAGGAAAATATTTATTCTTACTGATCTTGATTTTATTCTACTTTGCAAACATATATATATATATATATATATATATATATATATATATATATATATATATATATATATATATATATATATATATATATATATATATTGTTTTGTATTTAATTTGAGATCTAAGTAAAGTAGGGAAAGTATTCTCTTCAATTGCACCAGTCAATTTGTGGCGGCTTTCAGGAAGAGTTTTCCAAAGTTTAACTATTTCGGCATTTTGTGGAAGGAAAAAAAAAAAGAAAACCCCAAATGAAATGAGTTCATGATTATAAATAATTTATGAGTGATCGCAAAAGACCAAATGCATTTTTTGTCGGAAATATAATTTTGGAAACAAATACATGAAGATGTGTCGCATAAAGCCTCACAAAAAATATTCTAATGTTGCACTCACACCAAGAAAAGTAAAATAAAGTTGGGAATTTCTAATGGTTTCCTCACGTGCCAACCATCACTGTCCTCTCGTCACATCCTCACACTCCAGTTGTCTTTCTCCTATCGTACCTTCCTCACCCGTCACCTTCTTCCATCCCAACTTCTTCTCCTGAATCACCACTCCATCTTACCCTCGCTATCCGACTTCTCTTACAATACTTACAGACATTGTTGTTCTGAGTTAACCACACAAATATTGTTTATAATTTAAATGGCATAGCAATTGGCGATCCACTCAGTTCTCCAACATCTGAAGTCTTGCCACTGACTGACTATACGTCAATTGCTTTATTTTTATTATAATTAAGTTTAATCAGATGAAGTTGATGGTAATTATGTTCCGAGGATTGCAGCACCACCTTCAAAGTAATGAATATCATATAAGGTTCATTTGAGTTTCCGGTGCAGGAAGGAATTGAAATTGGTCTCTTGGCGATGCAGTCACACAGTCCTCCTCACTCACCACACACACACACACACACACTGCTTGGGGTGAAGAAAAGGTTCTGTGGTATACATTAATCACAATTTATTTCGGAAATATTCTAAAATTATTCTGGAAACCAGTGTTAGCTACCGGTCTAACTAAAACTCTGTCTGCCTCACTACGTAGCTACCACAGGCAATGGAACAGTGTAAAAGTGAAAACCAAACAGGTTCGAGTCGGGTGTGACACACATCGACCCAGCTGGTGGGAGCGTTGGTGCCTGTGAAGTCAGTCTGGCTCCCTCCGTCCTTATGGTGTGTTCAATGTAATATCCTCCAGCTGCTTTAGACCTCTCGCTTCTGCTCACCACAAGGTTACAAAATCTCTTCAAACCTGCTAACCATTAAAATATACATCAACAAACAACTTTCATGTCTTTTGCATAATCATAATATATGCAGAAAAGTAGATAATACATTATTTATGACAGAACTGTAGTGTTATTCCGTTGTTATGTGATAGAGAATGGCTCACCTGGTCTCTAGTTCCTGTACTTAACACATACACTGAGGCCTTTAATAACACAGCTGGGGTGTCGTGGTCAAAATGTGTCGTGGCCAGTTTTGGGGATGGTCAGGATCCGTCGTAGCCTTGAGGTGTAATGGTCTGGTTGTGTAGTGACTTGAGTGTTGTGGTCAGTATGTTTTAACGTAGCCTTGAGGTGTAATAATCTGGTTGTGTAGTGACTTGAATGTTGTGATCAGTATGCTTTAATATACCGCTGCCCAGGCCAAGGTGTGACCATATATCGCGTCAAGGCTAAGGTGTGTTGGTGCCAGGACGACAGGACCAGGATGTGTCGTGGCTGACATGTATTACATATCTCATGTCAGGACCAGTGTGTGTTGTAATCAGTGTGTGTCATACCTCGTGCATTGTATCGTGGTCAGTGTATATTAACTGGTTGGTGTGCGTGTTACAGCCTTGAGGTCATGGATAAGCTGTAACATAACTACTAACCCATTGTTACTGTGTTTTTGTGTGTATGTGTATATGTCTCTCCATGTGTGTGTGCATGCTATTGCGTGTTTGTTTGTCAGCGTGTGGGTCTGCCTGTCTGTGCGTGCGTATACGCTACTCACTCATATGTGTGTGTGTGTGTGTGTGTGTGTGTGTGTGTGTGTGTGTGTGTGTGTGTGTGTGTGTGTGTGTGTGTGTGTGTGTGTGTGTGTGTGTGTGTGTGTGTGTGTGTGTGTGTGTGTGTGTGTGTGTGTGTGTGTGTGTGTGTGTGTGTGTGTGTGTGTGTGTGTGTGTGTGTGTGTGTGTGTGATCTATTCTGCAAGGAAGTTAAACTAGTATTAGATTTCCACATGTAAACATTAACAAAACATAACACCCAACAGTGCCTACACCATCGTTGTACAATACACGTACTGTACCTAGACACAGTTTTATCTTTCTCAACTGTTAAGATTACTCAGACTAAACTTCGCTATTTCCCAAGTGTATTATGCCGTCTAGGGGTCAATTAGTGCACCTGTCAAGTTTGCTTGAAAATTAATCAAGTGTACAACTCCAAGGCAGGAGCTGTGAAATATGAGTTAGGTTGCCAACTCGGGCGAGGTCTGACTGAGGGGTGAAGAGTGGTGGATCAAATGATGTGATGTGAATTGCGGAGGGCCAGGTGAATGAGGGAAGAGGGTAAGTGAAACAAAGAGAAAACCATGCAAGTCAGGTAAGGAAAGAGGGCCAGGTGCAGTCGATCGATAATCAAGTAAGGTGAGATGGCCAGGTGTGGTGAAGTGAGAATAGGAACAGGTGGTGAAGTGAGAGAGGAGGGTAACTTGAAGCAAGGTGAGAGCCAGATGAAGGGAGGTAGAAGCCTAAGTGAGGAGAGGAGGAACACACAAAAAGAGAAACACCAAATCAGTAACACGTACAACTAGGGAGAGAAAGGAAGGGAATGTCAAAGTGGGGTTCAGGGAGGAAGGTCAGGTTGAAGTTAAAGGTCCAGGTAAACGCCACTCCAACCAGGGCGTGTGGTCCATAACTCAATTTAACTCGGGAGGGTTCGTGATCCATTGCTGGAAATGTCAATAGTGACTGGTCATATCACTGAAGATCCTCGCTCTGTCATCCAGCCTTACAGTATTTGTCAGGTGTCCTATGATCCCGGGTTGCTGTTACTGATCTCCTCGCTTTATTATTTCCTTCCCAACTCAATGTAGCAGAAAAGATGCTGAATGAAGATAGACTCCTTAAATATCAAATGCTTCCGACTTCATAAAAATGATGTGGTAGCAATATGTTGTGAGTTTCCTTCCTTCCTTCCTTCCTCCCTTCTTCTCTTCCCCACTCCCTGTAATGGCCTCACTTCATTCTTTACTCTTCCGTTACTTTTCCTTAATTTATATTTTGACTGGAAGTATATTTGGACTATAGATTCTTACTAAAATTACGAGTATAAGCAGCAACGTAAAATTATTGAACAAAAACTATAGGAATGAACCGGGGTACCTTGGTTTTGTGAATAATATTTATCTATGCAACGTAAACACAGGAAAATATCGAATATATTAAATTTTGTGTTCATCATCACACCATAATAAATAAATATATATATATACTCTACTACTGGTCGATGCAATGTGATCTGAATCATATACCTTACATCCCACACATTAATTGACACACAAATATGAATTATTACGGAAAACTAATAGAAATAATGACTACAAAGGGAATATATACATTATGTGAGCGAATATCACACATCACTTGATATACAGGTTGGCAGTCAGTAACATGTAGCTCATTACAGAGTATTTTAATGTACAGTACGACCTGTCCCGCCACAACACATGTAAATTTGTAAAAATATATCAGAGCATCATTCACCCTACGTGTTTAAACAATTGAGGTGATTTTGTGGCACGTGTGTACTTATGTATAATATTTCATGCTGGTTATGAAATCAGTTAATATAATTACAACAGTTGAATTTACAAAAAAATTAACATCAATTACAGAGATTCACTGGTGAGGTAAACATATATGGCTTCATCTTTTTAATCAAACTAGAGAAATGAATGGTCAGGAAACACAGATGAAGTGAAGAACAAAGGCGAATGTGGCAAGAAAAGAGCATATTAGGTGAAGTAAAATGAGAAGTGAATGTCCACGTAAAGATGAAGTGACGAGCATAATTATTAGGTGTAGTGAGATGAGAAGTGAATGAACAGGAAAAGATGAAGTGAAGAGCATATCAGGTGAAGTAAGATGAGAAGTGAATGTCCACGTAAATATGAAGGGACGAGCATATTAAGTGAAGTGAAATGAGAAGTGAATGTCCAGGTATAGATGAAGTGAAGAGCATATCAAGTGAAGTGAGATGAAAAATGAATGAACAGGAAATATAAATGAAGTGAAATGAAAAATGAATGAACAGGAAATATAAATGAGGTGATATGAGAAGTGAATGAACAGGAAATATAAATGAGGTGATATGAGAAGTGAATGAACAGGAAATATAAATGAGGTGATATGAGAAGTGAATGAACAGGAAATATAAATGAAGTGATATGAGAAGTGAATGAACAGGAAATATAAATGAGGTGATATGAGAAGTGAATGAACAGGAAATATAAATGAGGTGATATGAGAAGTGAATGAACAGGAAATATAAATGAGGTGATATGAGAAGTGAATGACCAGGTATGGATGAAGTGGACACCCATACACTCCTGCCTCACCTGGTGGTCCCTGTGTGTGTGTGTGTGTGTGTCTGCATTGGTCTGGTCCCCTTACTACTGCTTCTAACTCAGGCCCTTAACTGGACCAAATTGGCTGGAAAGACAGGGAAGGTGCCCTACATTACATTACTTCCATACATTTTGAAAACCCTTCTCATATTCATAATAAACATAATATCAGTTCTCTTATTCTCAGTAAAATAATTCACACTATTACGTGCAGTTTTTCTCTCACTATATAATGCTTTTTTTTACTTCATAACCAATAGTGTATAAGTTTCATTGCATCATGATGTATCACATAAAATTTCCAGTTTCATGAAATTCAAACAATTATCGGAATTGCTTTGCATGATGCAACTAACACCACATATATCAAATAACTTAACTCAATATTAAACAACAATGGAATGAAATACCAATCAGCAATGCATTCAGTAATGAATTTTGAATCAACAATGCACGCGCTTGTTAACTCATGGAATACAAGTCTTCCTTCACAATATTATTATTTTACCGTATATATAATTCTCTAACTTTAAACTATATCTATAAAAGAAATATCAGAATAATATCACAATTCATATAAAAGTACAAATTACCATAAATATGACATGACATTACCTGATAGAAGACTGTGGTTGTCCGGTGTAGCAAGAGATGAGAGATGAGTCATAGTATTGAAGTATGGTGAGTGAGGCTTCAGGGTATACTGTATGTTTTACTTCTAGAGTAGATGGTGGTGAAGGGGTCGTATCTATGGTGGTTGATGTGATGGAAGTTGTAGTGGCTGGTGAGGGTAGCAAACATATGGCTGCAGGTGACGATACCAGAGGTAAATGTATGGCTGAAGTTATGTCTGGAGAAAGGTGATGCTGGTAACTGGATCAGGCAACGATAAGGAGTGGTTTAGCTGAGGGGTATGATTTTAGAGAATGCTGGTGAATGGCTGGAGGGAAGTCATAACAGTGGGGTTCTTGCAGGGGACCATTATACGAAAGGTTATAGCATCGTGCGGCTGAAGGTGGTGAGTGGTTGTGTGTTGATTCGTTCTGGAGAGAAGCTTTGAGTAGGCTGTATCTGCACCAGCTCTGATGCTATGGTCTGAGTTGGTTGCAGGTGGAGTAGTTTTGGAGATATGGCTCGAGCTGACTGCATATGGACCAGTTCTGGAGATATGCCTTGGCTTGGTTGTATGTTGTGCACTGGAGTTTGAGATGAGGTTTGTATTGGGTGAATGTGTACTAGCTGTGGAGACATAGTCAACTGTACTTCACTTGTTGATAACGTGTTGGCCGAGGTTGTCCTACTGGGAGATGTCTGAACCATCGTCACTTGCATGGCTTTCCTTGCTGGAGTTGTACTTGGGGATGGCTGGTGTGGCTCCGATGATGACATACTTGGGGTCACCTGTAAAAGGGACATGTCTGATGGTTGCTGGAACGAAGCCAAATCCATGGGTGTTAAGTCTGGTTTGACCTGTATCATGGCCATGTCAGGAGGAGGTTGAAGTGGTACCATGTCGGGGGTAATCTGAAGTAAGGCCATATCTGTAGGTGGTTGTAGTGGAGCCATGTCAGGAGCTATCTGTACAAGGGCCATGTCTTGGGATGACTGAAGAGTGGCAATATCCGGGTTTAACTGAAGGAGGGTAATGTCGGTGGAGGTTTGTAGTGAGGTCATGTCCTGATGTTGATGGTGTGGTGAGATGTCAGATGATGGGTGGAGTTCGTGTGGCCCTGGACTTGCAGCCAGTGTCAGGACGCTTCCTTCACCCACCTTCATCTACACCAACATGAAAGAATATAAATGTTTTCTTTAGGAGAAATGAACACGAAGTAATAATATATATAACTTGGTATCTTTTACATGTTACAGTACTGCTTACACGTATGTACAACTCCAGTATATGCTCCTTTTCACGGACACGCTAGAGTTCATATGATAAAAATATTGCATTAAAATGTTACTATAGTATGTAAAATAATTCTGCTCTTGGTAATACTGACCTCGTCAATGTTATTATGGTCGTCGTCTGAGAAGAAGCGGTGTTTGATGACCACACTGAGCACCACTACCAACACTATCATACCACTGGCCAACCCTGCACCTACAATGATCATCAGGGGTGACAGTGACATCAAAAACGGCCACACTCCTCCCTCCTCGTCGTCAATGTCACTGCCGGCCTCCTCCACACTTGTCCTGCCTCGTAGTCCTGGTGGCATCCCTGGGGAGCAAATGTTCACACTCAAACAAACAATACCAATAGCTTTCCTTAATTATAATACCTATCTTTATATGTTTGTATGTATGCAAGGATGTTAGTATGAGAGAATGTACTGTATGTATGTATGTAAGTATAGGTATGTATATTATTATCAATCAGTCTATCATCTAATTTAAGCATTAAATGTTATGAAAAGTTTGGTCAGATTCGAAATTTTTACCGAGTTACAAATAATTTTGAAGAATAATTGGCTGACAATAATTACAGATTAGACAAAACCTACACGACTCTTTTCCACTTGGAGGGAGTATTTAGGTTGTGTGGTTTAAAGTCTTTCAGTGGATATAATCTAAACACTTAATACAGTAAACTCAACACCAAATATCCCTTCCATTCTCCTGTATGATGATAAACTTGGAGAGTCATGGGGTCGTTAAGACATAAGGGCTACAACGAGTTTAAGAAATTCAGATTTTGTATTTTTTTTAGTAAACAGAAAACGAGGATATTTTTCATTAAGGGACCCTGTGATGTTGTCAGAAAATTGGAGATTAATGAGTCCTTCTAATATTGCCTCGAAACACCACCTAGGCCTATATGGAAGTACTGTAGTGTGTTTCGTGGCATAGTCAGGAGGAATCAGAAGCCTCCAAGTTTCATACATAATCACAAGGGTCCTTAATGGAAGTATGCATCGGAGAGTTCGTTTTTAAGAAAGAGAGACAACCGGGCAATTACTGTTGACAATTATATTACAGGATAATTATAATTTATTATCTTTTTTAATCCTGCTTGATTCAGAAGGGATTTGGTACTTGGGTATTTAAAACCTTCGTGTGCTTATATAATATTGCAGACACCACCATAAAAACAGACGGTATATAATATTATATTAATCTAAAATTGCACCAAAGCACACTTAGAGTGGCAGAGTTAATTATCCCCTTTCCCCCAAGCACACACTCCATCCAGTCAGGCAGAGAAGAGATCGTGTGCAGGATATAATATGGGCCACTATCTACACTGGCCTGTACTGCATTATAGCCACGTATTTTATGAGAAGTGAGGTGGTGTAGTGGTACAGGTATCAGCCTTTCTCTTCCACCAACACTACTCCAAAGTCTCTCATGGTTTGGGGAAATTCGCTCTGATAACTTCACTGTATTGATTATCCTGATGTGGATTATCTAAATTATTCTTACCTGATCTGATATAATTTGTATAATGCAGACTGGAACCATTTGGCCAGACCTAACTTGTTCTTTCCCTGCGTAAGCTATGGGAAATTATCACGGGAAGAAAATTATCACATGACCCATAAGAATCTGTTTCCCTGGAATATTGTGGGGGTCTTGCTGCGGCCCAACGACCTGTGGCCCAAGTAGCGGTGATCTGTCAGCCTGAAGACAGTTTGTGGCCTAAATGAGGACATTACGTGAGAGTTGCCAGCGCCGCCTGCCTCCCTCTTGCCACCACCTCTATACCCAACACATCCACACAACACCAACCACATTCTCCTAAGGCACTTCACGGTTACATTATCACTGTTCTTAATTAAATAGAATAGCCAGAGGTATGTACTTGCAGACCTTTTAATCTCTCAGTATAGTGTTCATTAAATAGTGACTAACCTATATGTTGTGTTCTTACTCCCTGGAAACGATCTTTATGGTATTCTGAATAATGCCCCTCGTATCTTATGGATTAACTATTTCGTGTTTCAGAGGAAAAAATATCTCATAGATTAACTTTATAATCTCAATGTTTCGCCTCCAGACATTTCGCTTTGTGGAAAGGAGAGGTGATTGATGGAGAAAGTAGTGCTGAAATACTTATCAGAATTGGGCAAGGATGCTGCTGTGATGTATGAGAGGACGAGAAAGTGGAAAGTGTGCGAGTGAGGGGGCTAGTCAATGGCCCATGTGGTTTCAGCGGGAGTTATTGGGCCACAATTACTGAGCTTCGCAGGTGGTCGACTCACACATTCCCAAACGTACCCATTTTCATTCTAATACAACATTGGGTCAGTTGATCTCGTCGAAAATAAGTGTTCGTTTTAGGCATTATCGAACACGCCTCTATTGAGTTCAATCAGAGCAATCAAAGTAATCACCCACCAGTTATACAAATGCCATTACCATACCGAGTTAGCCTCACACAGTCACAGTATAATGAAATCACAACAACACCACCACCACCATATCCATTACTACATTGCCACACAAATGTCCTAACAGATATTCTCACAAAGCCATACATAATATACCGTCACACACATCCTCACACCACCACCATCAAATATTCTCTCTCTTACTGTATGATAAGCTTAGGTAGGTCTTCTATAATACCACTATAATAAATACCACAAAATAAAAATGATCATTATAAATATCGTGATTATCAAACTACAAGAGCAGGGACTTCACATCTGACCACTACAACCCCTCACAACCCCAACAAATGACCCCTACAGCCCATCACAACCCCATCACAACCCCAACTATCACAAGCATTACAACCCTTATCAAATGACCACTAAACGCCATCACAACCCACAACAAATGACCATTATCACAACCCCATGACACGACCACCATCACTACCATTACAACCCTCGTCATATCTATCACAATCATAAGTCAGTGTGTCACCAGAGTCACACCCTCTTTACATCATCATCATCATCATCATCATCGTCATTCCCAGCCAACACAATCATTGGCCTCCTCAACTTGACTCATAATTACCAAGTCCGTCCACGCCTCCCAAATTAAAACAGCAGCCCACAGCACAAAGCTCGACGGTAATCCACTCGCTCCAGCTAACCCTTTTATGTCCTCACCTCTCTGGACGCCCCCCCACCCCCTTGGCGTTTTGGTCAGTCCCCCCCCCCTCCCCCATCTCCCCCACACCACCACAATCCCCCCTCAGGGGTTTTCCAATTCCCTTGCCTCGTCAGCCTTCTCCCCTGCCACCTATCTTCCTTTTGCTTTCCGCCCTCCTACCCATCAGCCGACCCCCTCGCCCGGGTACCTGCCTCCCTTACATCTCTATTTTTTTTTACTTTGTCTTTATCTTCGTCTACCGGCCGGAGTATTCTAACTATGTATTGCAAGGAAACAAAAAATATGAAAAATAACAACAATCTGGGACATGGTGCGAGAACTTCAGGTGTGTGTGTGTGTGTGTTTATGTGTGTGTGTGTGTGTGTGTGTGTGTGTGTGTGTGTGTGTGTGTGTGTGTGTGTGTGTGTGTGTGTGTGTGTGTGTGTGTGTGTGTGTATGTGTGTGTGTGTGTAATTGATCCGTAATTTTTTTAGATATATTGTTAACAGACAGATAAATCGACAAAAGGAGGCACAAATCTCCCGACATGAGAGCAGTATATCCCACCACTAATGTATGATGTTTTTCTAGCCATGGGAGAGTGAAAACATTGCATCATGACTTTAATATTACTATAATAGTTATTTTATTTACTCCTCTTGTGTTACCAACAATAATTTACAAGCACACAATACCAACACGGTGGCAAGTCAATTATCGAGATTCCTTCGTCATTTTGCTTGGAGTCACACTTTTTCTTGCTTTTTTTCCACATATTATCGGCAGCGCTCCGGAATATTTGGAATTCCATAACGATATACGTCTGCTGCAACAGCCTTGATGCCCCTGGTGACTACAGATATTGACACAATAATGAGAGGCAGAAAGAGGTAACGTTACATTTTTCTCATTCCATATCTACACTTCACGGTCACTCCACTTCTTACCATTCCTTCACACTTAAGTGTCTTTCAATTACCAACCCATCACTCACACTAATTTGAAACAGATGACAGGTAGCATATGTAAAAATGTAGTCAGGTCGAAGAAATTCAAAGAAAGATATCATAATGTTCCACTAGCAACAAGCCTCTATATATTATACCCAGTCTACCTGAAGGAATGTGTAAAAAAGATTAAATTTCAGGGAACAGTACAGTTATCATGTTGAGCTTTATACCGACAACACAGGAGAGGACAGTTTAAGGACCCTGTAATCGTGTTCGAATATTAGAGGCTTCTGATTCCCCGTAACCATGCCACGAAACATGCTCCTTCCATATAGGTGGTGTTTCGTGGCAATATTTGAAGGACTCACTAACCTCCAATTTTCTGACTATATACATCACGTGGGCCCTTCAGGATGGTTCTCTCTAGGTAGCCTAACACTCTTTTTCGCTGATCCTTTTAGACCCTGGATCATAATAACAACATCTCCGAAACCCTAATCTGAATGTGAGTGCGACTGACTGTGGCTACACACTATTTACAGAGGCAAACTTCCAACCCCATGCACCTCAAGGAAATCTTAGGAACTCTGTAGCAGGTAGTCGCTTCCACGTATTTTGTTTCTCATTACATCATCATTGGCCAGCGTCACGAGGCATACGGGTTGTTGTGTAAAAAAGTAAATACAAAAATATGTATCTGACTGGTGGAAATTGTTAGTGTTACAGGTACTTTGATCAATTCCCATTACATACATACTGATGATAAAAGGAAAACCAATATTGGAGAGTGAGGCATAAGAGGGGGATAAACACACCTGGAGGCGACAGACATCACCAGGGAGTGAATGAGACCCTTTTCCAGTACTCGTGATTTGTGTGTGATACCTACTGTAAAATGTTGTTCTTGATATGTTGTGTGTGTGTGTGTGTGTGTGTGTGTGTGTGTGTGTGTGTGTGTGTGTGTGTGTGTGTGTGTGTGTGTGTGTGTGTGTGTGTGTGTGTGTGTGTGTGTGTGTTTGTTTGAGTGAGTGTGTGTGTATTATAAATTCAGTGTGTTTGTGTGCAGACATTTGTGAACGAGGGCCTTTCATACCGCCCCTGCCTGCAGTTAATGTTTATGAGGTGGGAAGGCGAGTCAAGGAAGGTTGGGTATAAATATTTCGTCTCTCCCACCTCACTTCATTATGCCCTCACTCTTTGATCTCGCATCATTCCCCCGAGGACGGAAACATGAGCTGGATTCTGATGTTGAAAGGATCGCGGGACGTGGAGTGTCAGGTGTGTGTATGTGTGTATGTGTGTGTGTGTGTGTGTGTGTGTGTGTGTGTGTGTGTGTGTGTGTGTGTGTGTGTGTGTGTGTGTGTGTGTGTGTGTGTGTGTGTATGTGTGTGTGTGTGTGTGTGTGTGTGTGTGTGTGTGTGTGTGATGATTAATATGTGATCAATTGCCTAGACGAGGAACTGAGTGTACTGAGGATATTTCAATTTACTTCTTACATCACCTTCATAAAAAAAATAAAAAAATAACAATAATAATAATAATAATATTAATAATAATTATTATAATTATAACAATAATTATGATAATGATATTAGTTACAATATTATTATTAATACTATTAATAATAATAATAATAATAATAATAATAATAATAATAATAATAATAATAATAATAATAATAAAAGTAACAACAACAACAATTATGATAATAAAAATCATAACAAAAGTACTTTACATCTGGACTCAAGCTCCAATTAGATATCATAACAATCTTCATTAAAAAAAACAATGAACAATTTCCCAAATAGTGTTTCAGTCCCATTGGCATATTATTTACAAGACGGGAACTGTGCAATTTCCAGCACTTATAACTGGTACAGTCAGCGTTGTCAGACCTCTTTTTCTGTACCAGTTATGAGTGCTGGCAACTGTACATATCGAAGCGAACAGAGGGCAGCGACTAATATGTATCCATGAGATTTGTACTCCTTGGCTATTCCCTAATGCATCATCAAGATTATCCTGTTTATCTTCTTCTGTGTCGATCACCAAAGAAGAAGATAGGATAAGTGTTTCTTAAGGGTACGAGGGATGGGAAGAAGGTAGGATAGGTGTTTCTTATTAAGGGTACGAGGGATGGGAAGAAGGTAGGATAGGTGTTTCTTAAGGGTACAAGGGATGGGAAGAAGGTAGGATAGGTGTTTCTTATTAAGGGTACGAGGGATGGGAAGAAGGTAGGATAGGTGTTTCTTAAGGGTACAAGGGATGGGAAGAAGGTAGGATAGGTGTTTATTATTAAGGGTACGAGGGATGGGTTGCTACGTAGCTATTCCGGCTTTTCTTAATTAAGGGTTTAACTTCTTCAGGATTTTTTTAATGATTTCTTTTCACCAGACTTGGGAAAGTTACCTAGTTAATCCCAATAACGTCAGTCAAAATTCTGGATGGTATTTAATTTTCGTGACCCTCCCTACCCTTTACTCTTTCATATAGAAGCTCACACGAAAAACAAGTCATTTTCCTTACACAACAATCTCGAAGGTGTTACTGTATTTCATTTTTATCACATAAGAGGATAATCTAAAGGGAGGGATATTATGTAGTTTGATTATTAGAGGGACATTAATAATTCTTGCAATCTGTTCATTTTTATCACATAAGAGGATAAGCTAAAGGGAAGGATATTATGTAGTTTGATTATTAGAGGGACATTAATAATTCTTGCAATCTGTGGCACCAAATTGACCACTTATAATGAGGTATTCTATTCAGTGGCACACCTGGGATACATGAATAGCCTCCAGCACACAGGCGATATCTTGCCCCTTAAACATATCACACACTGGCGTTTGCATACTGCATGAAGCGGAGAGGCAGGAGAGCTTGGGAGTATCAAGTGAGTACTCTAGCGAATTACATATAGTTGAATGTAGTAGTAGTAGTGTTGGTGGTAGAGATTGGAGTGGTGGTGTGAGAAAATTAAAGAGGACGAAATAAGACCGGTTAACCTGAAAGCCCAGTAGCACAAGGAACGAGATAGAATGGAGGGACAGTTGAAGAAATGAAAGGGAGTGACCTGGGTCCCAAATGCCCCCAAACCCTTAAATGTAGTGTAGTGCACCCACTCAATATATATATATATATATATATATATATATATATATATATATATATATATATATATATATATATATATATATATATATATATATATATATATAAGAGAGAGAGAGAGAGAGAGAGAGAGAGAGAGAGAGAGAGAGAGAGAGAGAGAGAGAGAGAGAGAGAGAGAGAGAGAGAGAGAGAGAGAGAGAGAGAGAGAGAGAGAGAGAGAGAGAGAGAGAGAGAGCAATTAGATAGTAAAGCCATTAGGAAATGAATAGTGGGGCAGAGGAGAATCAGGGAGAGGAAAGGGGGGTTGGGGGGTAATGACGGGGTGAGGGAGGGAGGGAGGGAGTGGTGGGACTGCAGGTGATGAGGGTATTAGGAGAGTGGGGGAGAAAGGGTGGAGAAAAATTGGAGGAGAGGATAAATAAAGCGAGATAGTTGGAGAGTCATAAGATGGTGAAGGAAATGTAGGAAATGTTGGGGGAAGGGATGTGGACAGGTATGAAATGTAGGGATGGGATCGAGGTGTGGAATGGGAAATGATGGGGGGAGGTGTGGAATGGGAAATGATGGGGGGAGGTGTGGAATGGGAAATGATGGGGGGAGGTGTGGGTATTAAAGAGGAAGTAAGAGATGTGAGTAATGTTAGGGAGGATGTGAGTATAATGCAGGGAGAGGTGGTGGTGAAATGAAGAGAGAGATGTGAAGGGAGAGGAGTTCTTTGGGGTAGAAAGTGAGTGAGGGGAATAAAAAGTTGGGAAGGAATTGGGATGGATATGGGGAAGAGGATAGTGTGAAAATATGAGTAGGGAGGGAAATGGTAAAGTGGGAGGAATAAGAGTGGGGAGAGAAATGGGGAAAATGGGAGGAATAAAGAGTGGATAGGAAAATGGGAAAATAGGAGGAATAAGAGTGGATAGGAAAATGGGAAAATAGGAGGAATAAGAGTGGGGAGAGAAAGGGGGAAAATAGGAGGAATAAGAGTGGGAAGAAAAATGGGGAAAATAGGAGGAATAAAAAGTGGCTAGGGAAATAGAAAGGTCCTGGGGAAGAAGACGTGTGTGGATTGGTGCGTGACACATCAAGATTCAGGTAATGACAGTAATTTCCCATCACCGTCATGTCTATTACGAGCAGACGAACGGGTTTGGAAAGGGGAGGGGAGGGGAGGGGAGGGAAGGGGAGGGGAAGGGAGTGGAGGGGAGGGTTGGGGATGGTAGAATTTGGGATGGCTGGGTTGGGAATGGCATGGATAGAGTTAGCAGGGTTGGATAAGGCAGGGTAGGGTATGGCAGGGTTGGGTAAGGCAGGGTTGGGTAAAGCAGAGATGGGGTCGGCATGGTTAGAGTTAGCAGGGTTGGATAAGGCAGGGTTGGGTAAGGCAGGGTTGGTGGTTTCTATGGAGTCATCGCCAAGGTTATTTATTAACATTACCAAGTCCATCCCATTTCCAACATCTAGCCCCATTAGTGATATGGGTAAGAAGGTAAACAAAAATACTCACGAATGACTGTCTGTGGGTTGTCGTTGAGGGTGAAGGTGGTGAGGGTGGCGGGGGCGCTGCTCCCCTCACGATTCCTGGCCACAACCAACACACGGAATTCCCCACCACCAGCCAGTCCTCCCACGCTGCTCAGAGGGAACGAAGGAAGGGGAAGAGAGGATGGAGGAAGGGGGAAGAGAGGATGGAGCAAGGCAAAGAGGAAGGAAGGGGAAAGAGAGGAAGGAAGGGGAAAGAGAGGAAGGAAGGGGAAAGAGAGGAAGGAAGGCAAAGAGGAAGGAAAGGGGAAGAGAGGAAGGAAAGGGGGAAGAGACGACGGAGGAAGACAGAGAGGAAGCAAGACGAAATTTAGGGAATAGATAAAAAGAGGCAACGAAAAATAAGTGGAGAATAGTAGAAGAGAGAAGAATGGATAAAGGGATAAATGGATAAAGTAGTGGGATATGACAAGGAGATATAAAACAGGAGAAGAGGGGATTGAGAGAATGAGAGGGATAAAGAGAGGAGAAGGTCAAGCAGCGGAGAATATATGAGTAGTAAAGGAAAAGTTGAGAGGAGGAGATGATAGAAAAGAGGAGAGGAAATACGAGGAAGGGCAGGGATAGGATTGTTAGATTGAGGACAGATTAAGTAAGCAAACAGAGGAGAAGGGGATAGGAGGGGAAAGGAGAAGAAGAGAAAACAGAGGAGGGAAAGGGAGCGGAAAGAATTGGGAGGGAGAAGGAGAGGAAGGCAGAGCAAACCGATGAAAGTAAAGACGAAGGGATGGAAAAGGATGGTTAGTGGAGGAGGTGGAAATGGGATTGAAGAGAGGAAGGGACAGTGTAAGGGATGGATGAGAGGAAGAAAGGTAAACATTATAATTATATCATATTGTAATGCCTTTCATAATTTCAACCTTAAATCAAAATTTACCGTATTCTGACTAGAGAAACATATGAATATATTATGCAATATCTGAATAGACAGTACTCTGTTGATAACACTGAAAGAAACAAGGTTTTTCATATTTAAATCATGTTAACATAATCCTATTATTATAATTATTCACGAAGGCGAGTGTAGAAAATTGGGCGTTGCAAACCGCTCTCTACCTTGTTATAACGAATATTTTAATGCAATCACTATGTGTAGTGAGTGCTCACTGTTATATCGTATTTAATATATATATATATATATATATATATATATATATATATATATATATATATATATATATATATATATATATATATATATATATAAATATATGATTATATAAAAACATATAGAGAGATTGACTTAGAAACTGTAATGTAACTGACTTTAATTTTCTCTCCCCACTTGTATATCAGTAACTCATAACAATATTGAACACTTCTCTCTTCGAAATAACTCTGTTGGTATTACCGTAATGAGAAGAAATACTGTATGCTATCATTGCTACAATATACTATATATTAAATAAATTGCAACACATGTTATTGCATCATTAAGATATCAATCAATATTAATGGATACGACTGGACATTTTTTTGATCTCCTACAGTGTATAATCTCGTTTACTGCCAGTTTCGTACACAGACCTACTACTATACGCTTTTGCATCCCCTTCCTGAGCCTGAAAGAAGTTTTAATCAGTTTTATTACTTTAGCAAACATTCTAGATCTTCCTTTGTGTAAGTTAGTCCTTTCAAACATTTTTGTTTAGTCAGAGTTCCAACGTTGGTCTTTATCTTTCCTACAAATGCCTTTATCATGTTACACAGCGTTGGGGTTGAGAAAAGACACATGGCAAGGACTCCATTAACTCTATTGCTTGAATCAACATTAAGAGCAAGGGTGAAGCAGCAGTGTTTACCAGCTCCAAAGACAAGCTAGCTTACAATTACATGAAAATAATGGCCCCTGGCTACTGTAAGCAGGGAAAGCCTCTCTCAATTTCATTCTAGTAAGGATTTGTGTCTTAATATCGGTTTCCCCAAGCAATGTGTAAAGTCTTATACTTTATAACTAAATTCCTTGGGTTACGGTATTTAATACCTCATTGAAATGAAATATTTCAACTCGATAATTACATATGACAAAGACATGAGATATTTTGATGACGACTAACACCACCAGTTCACACTGACAGTATATTATACTCGTTAATTTGACAGTGAAGGCTGGTAGATTTTACGGTATTGTATCGTCAGAACCTGAATCATTACCATGTCACATCTCTCACTGTAACGAACCAAAACGTGAGGAAAGAGAGCAATAACCTTTGAGTAGGATATGGAACTTGTAAATTGGACTGAACTATACATGTATTAGGAAACCAATATACGGTCTAGAGCAATATATTAGTGGCTACAGCATGTCGATAGAGGCTGTGACATATTGTGTACATGCAGAGGATAGAACCTACACACAGAAAGTAGAATATCCAATCAAATTAAGTATTACAACAATTAAGTATAAATATAAATGATGGAAGTGAGGGACAGATGATTGGGTAGTGGATAAAAAAATGCTTATAAGATTATTTACCTTACAATAATCTCTTTTTGGAAGGGGATGCAAATAGGTGGAGACAGTCTGTAGGAGGGAACTTGAAACTGCTGGTGAGAACGAGAACTTTGAAGGGAAACACAAGTTGCCAGAAGGAGTACAACTTGTTTATGAAAACTTTAAATTGCAAGTGATAAAAACTTACTGAGAGTTTCTGAACCGCAACAAGGTGTGAAATCTCTTGAATTTTCAGTAACAATTTAATCACATAATAATATATCAGTCGGTACAGATAAAGGATATGCGATGCTCCAGAAAAACTAGTAAAGCTCTATTAGTAAAGCCGGTAAAGCCCTCTTAGTTACTAAAGCTAGTGAAATTATTTGTTTGTTTGTATGCATACAGTATTAAAATGAATATGTGAGTACTAAAACATACTGTATAATGCATATGTGTGTGTGTGTGTGAGTATGTGTGTGTGTGTGTGTGTGTGTGTGTGTGTGTGTGTGTGTGTGTGTGTGTGTGTGTGTGTGTGTGTGTCAGTGTAGGCCTATGTACAGTACATGTGCGCATGGGTCAGAACCCCCTACGTATGTGAGCTCAAAACATGTATGTGTGTGCGTGTGTGTGTGTGTGTGTCAATCATAATTCGGACCCGGAGTGTGGTACATTAAGCAGGGGTGTTGCCATTACATTGCAATGCCGTCAAAACTTTTCCACGACTGTTTTTAGGTTTGTGCGGCGCCTGGCCTGGTGGTGGAAGCGTGGTGTGGTGATGGAGGTGGTGGAGGGTGTTGGAGGGGGCGTGGTATGGTGATGGAGGTGGTGGAGGATGCTGGAGGAGGGGGGGAGGGCTGGGGAGAGTGGGTTGTGATGTGGTAATTGTGTTCAGTAGGATGGTGTATAGGAATGTCTTGATTTGGTATATTTTGTGTGGCCTACCATTTCGAGGTCTAAGTATAGTGTGGTATAGTGTGGTATAGTGTGGTGTGGTGTGGTATAATGTGGTATAGTGTGGTGTGGTGTGGTGTGGTGTGGTGTGGTGTGGTATAATGTAACGCTGTGTGTGTGTGTTGGTGTGGAATGGAACAGAGGGATATGGACTGATAATATAACAGGTATATAGAGTGTTGCTGGTGTAGAATAATAATGGTCTCTGTCTTCCTGGAGTTACACATAATGGGCTCCTTTACTCCAGGGACACTCGCTTTTATTATTCACCAAGACCATATTTTATCCACCCAGACACAGCCTCCCACTCCAGGAAATAGTACAGGTATCCTCTTCTCCTATAAGGGAAGTGAAGAAGGTGTGACATTGTCTTTTTGTTGCTTATCATTCTAACCAAAATTCACCTTGTGTTGCTCAATATATTTTTTACACTTTCCGACTTTTGAGAAGCAGATGAAGTTTTAGTTCGTGTATATAATAAGAATTTGTCTTCATTCACAATATGTATATACTGTATACTCGCCAGGGTTTGATTTTGTGTTATTTCCATAGATCAGGGATATGTATTTTATTATTTCATACAAAGATATCACTACACACAAACAAACCTATATTGTACACACACACACACACACACACACACACACACACACACACACATGATGCAGATACAGACGAGATGAAAGCACATACACACACCATCCCAAACATATAATCAGGCATCTTTCGTAAACACAACCTCACATACAAACCCATGAACAGGAACACACGAACACTCACCTGAAGTGTGGAGACGTCCTGGTAAGATTGGCCACTAAGACCTCCTGTAGACTAGCTCCCTCTACGCTGGTCTGGCCCTGTACTCCTCCCCTACTGGTGTTGTGGTCTTCTCTAACTCCCGGCACTCCACCTTTGTACCGAGTCTGATCACAGGATGGATGAGATATATTCGGAAATGAGGCGAGGCGTCACAATTGGTAATGTGTTGTGATGACATTCTTGGTGTATGGTGTTGTGATGACGTTCTTGGTGTATGGTGTTGTGATGACATTCTTAGTGTATGGTGTTGTGATGACATTCTTGGTGTGTGGTGTTATGGCACATTCTTAATTGGTGTTATGGCACATTTGGTACAAAGTATGACTCCACAAACCACAACAGGGCAGGATGATAAATTCATTAATATAGCAATCACAGGTGTCTAATGGTAACTTTTTAAATCTAGACAAAATATACTGAGTGTCATTCGATAAAAACTCGATGAAAGTGCATTCATTATCTTTCTAAATTTCTGCCAATGATTTATGGAAGAATTCATTACATTATGTCTGTCTGCTGTCTTGGCGTAAAACGTAAGTGCATATCTCTGAGCTAACTGAACCTTTCTGGATTTCTGCTCCACAACTCAGCTTTGGTCATGCAGAATTCATCACGTGAGATCAAAGGAGTCAATCTGGAACATTAAAGACAAATTCTGGAGCGATTAGGAAATGTTGTTCGATGTGACTGGAGCGACATGACTGTGGTGTAGTAATGGTTGTGTTCCAGACAATCTTGTGTTCACTGTGACAACCCAGACTCTGAAAACTTTAATGATGTGGTTATATGATATATGTTCCTCCAAAACTCTTTTCAGCGACCGTGTTTAATGTTCCTCTTTGCTGCTGTCTGCATTCTCTTTTGCTATTGAAAAACAATTGTATAAACGTTTCTCTTCGGCTGTCCCCCCCTGCATGACCAAGTCGTCACAGATGTCCCTCTGTCCTGTTCCCTGTGCTTTAACTGACTCCACTTTGGGTTCACCCTTCAGTTCAGTCTACTTCAAAACATGCATCATTCGTGTGAAGGCAGAACTCACTTCTCTCTCAATTCTATATACATACATACCCTCTCCACTCGTACAGACACTTTATTCGTTCTTTATTATGTCTATTTATTAGTTATAGGTGTCATATAGTATTTTCTGAATGCTTTCAAACAAAGACATCAATATTCTCTATTCTAATGTTTATATTGTACATCACAGTAGGATCGAGTCTGCAATTTCTCTGCAATAAAAAAATAAAATGTTCAACTTTGATTCATGGCCTCGTTACGGTACCGCTTTGCTTCCCCCTGCCTTTTGCCTCTTACTGCTGACCCGTTCTCTATATATTTTGCTTTTTTATTCATACCACTATTCACGTACAGCCTCAACAGTATAGGTTACAACCAGCCTCTTTTGGTATCGCTCTGAACCACTGACCTTCATTTTAATTCGCATGACATTTGCATTGCCAGATTTGTATTTCATTTATGCACCAAAATTTATGCTTTCCACGTAAAAAAAATACAGTAAACCGGGATATATATTATGTTACCATGTTACCTTTATTTTGGCATTCACTCACTCGACAATAGGCATAAGCAGCTTCAACATGAGCTATTTTTCTTTTACATTTCCAACGGATTTTGAATGTTTGTATGTAAAATAATATTCACGTGTCGTACAGTTTCTAGCGGCCATATTTACTCTTACTCGGTTTAAAGTTGGAATATGACTGGCTGGTAGGTGATAAGACAATTGGGATGTGGGTCCTTGGTAATGAGAAGGTTAGCGATCGATTATATGTAAGAGGCCTGAAGGTGTAGTATGTGAATAAGAGGAGGTGGGTCGGTGAGTGAAATGAAGTAAGTGTGTGAGGGGGAAGGTGGATAGTTTACTGCACTGTAGGTGTAGCGCTGCAACAGTCCAAATGTCAAACGGCCAAACTAGTGTGAGAAGGCGTTGGAGAGGTGAGATGTAGACAGGAGTCAGGTGTGACCAACAAATATATATATATATATATATATATATATATATATATATATATATATATATATATATATATATATATATATATATATATATATATATATATATATATATATATATATATATATATATATATTATATATATATAAACAATTAGGTAAGACTACACTACCATAATATTATCATGTCTGGGTAAACTAACCTGTGTGTAGACGGTGATGGTATAAGTGGTATGGTCACTACGTCCCGGACCAGCCAGACACGTCACTGTGAAGCCTGATGCTGTATGATTGGTGGCTTCACACACAGACACTGGACCGGGTTTACCTGCAGAAGAACTAGTTAGTGATAATAGTTTTCATTGTATAGGCAGCAGTAAATAGGTTGTAGGCAGTGTTTGTTATGTTAGGATTAGACAATCGTGATTGTTTGTACGGAATTACATCCTTATATTAATTAATTAATTAATTAAAGATATGAAAATCGGTTATCAACTCGAAATACTTTTCCGCCGTTATTGAGTCAGGTTTAATTCCAAAACAATGAAATCTAGCTCCATTGCATTCTGAATAATGTTCATAGCAAGTGTAAGGAACTGTAAAGGAAAAATACTCAAGAGAATCCTTACAGACAAGACCATAACATAGACACTATCGAATTACAAATTGTGTGTTGACAGAGGAGACTCAGTATCAGTATAATTTTATGTACACTAGTGAATCTAAGGGTATACTGGTGCCATTACAGCTATGTTGACGTAACTCTTGGGTTCTCACTAATGTAAAGGAATGAATGAATGATCAAAGTGATGGAAAGGAGGAGCTGGCAGAGATATGTAGGGTCAGATGGCTTGACAGAGTGAGTAATGACAGCCATTGGATACGAGTGGAAGTAATAGATGTCCGTCAGGGTGGATGAGAGGACTAGATCAGAGGAGGATTAACGTGATATGAACACTAGTAAAAAATGAATGAAGAGGGACTGATCAGTAATGTATCTAAGGCAGAAAGTTGGAGAGGAAGGGGAGTAGCAAACCAAGGATGAAACGGAAGGATATGTTTTAATAAGACCCTGAATGTCCAGGAAAAGATATCATACACATTATAATTAAGTATGCCTGTATTATTATTATTATTATTATAGAATGGTATGAAATGAAGGGATGTTGTGAAGGGAGGTGATAATGTAAGTTATTATCCTGTAGTAATAATCTCGAGTGATGTGGTTTAATAGCATAACATAATCTTTAGTGATGTGATGGTCGTGGTGATGTGGTGAAAGGCTGTATGGTGTGACTGGGGCCCTGGTGGTGTAATGGTGTAGAGGAACATGGTTTGATAGGTCTCTAGTGGTATGGTAGTCGTGGTGGTGTAATGGTGTAGAGGAACATGGTGTTGATGTGTCTCTAGTGGTATGGTGGTGGTGGTGGTGGTGTGTGAGGAGCAGAGCTGAGCAGCAGGGACAGCAGGAGCCGAGGGAGCAGCCGAGTGGAAGTGCATCATTCCCGTAACTTTTAATAAGTTTGTGCTCCTCGCCGACGCTGGGGATGAACTCTGAGTGGCTTGGGACTCCGACACCTACCGCACCCTGATTGACTGCTAGCCCCTAGTTTCTGATGGTAAGGGATGTGTGCGTCGCAGAACCTCTCATCTTCAACTGTGTTCCTTAACAACTCTCGTTCAGTAAACATAATATCTGTTTGCTTATCATTGTCACACTTAGAGACAGAAATATAGTTACTATCTTGACAATCGTAATTGTTTTCAGTATTTCCTGATAAATTTTCGATGAAGTAGAGTGCTAAAGTAAAAAAAGTGAATAATATTGTATTCAAAATTGCTATACATATAAAAACACTATATGAACTAAGTCCCGGTATATTCTCATTTCTTCAGATACTTGTCATTATTCTCATTAGGCACGTTGTGTCTGATGCAGCTCATTATTTTCCGCATCGCAAATACAACTGTACATGATGAGAGAAACAAGGAGACTTTAGTGACAAGAGGACGGGTGGAGCAATTAACATTGCTTAATTATTCCTGAGGGTACGAATGAGATCAAACACATCGTTGCAGGGGATGTGTGGGGTTAGCTGCAGGCACCTCCTCTCAGTCTCATTCTCCAGTTAAGGAAATGGGCTCGACATTTTAAGAAGGGGTGCATATGTTTCAGAATCTCTGTTTCCGTAAACAAGTTATTTATGTTTTTATATCAAATGACTTCGTGTCGCGGCTTTATTTGTCCACAAAGGCATTCACAGCCAACACTTTATTTGTCTGACTCATAATTCATGATATACTCCATTTGCCGATGCTTCTCTTGTAGTCAGTGGGTCCGGTATTTAAAACTGAGCACACATCAAAACAGATTTAAAACCACTTAAATATGAGGATGTATAATTATTTAGTTTGATGTCTAATGATTGTTTCAGGGAGGTAACAGACAACCCGCTGCTAAAATTGTTACATTTTTGTAATTAACCGAAGTTCGTTGCTGTGTGAGTGACTTAACCGATATAATAATAAATGCTTTAAAATTCTCAGTTTTCCGTAATAAGAAAAAAACAACTTGTGGTTACCGTGACAGGATGCAAAAATCGTCAGCTGTTGTTTAACGGGTTTGATTGCCTCAAAAATGGTACAGTCATTATTTGGCCAAAATAATTACACAACCACCATTTTCCGGGGGCAATTTATTACCATTTCCTTTTCATATTTTATTAACAAACAATGTGAATACGGACGAGGCAGGAGTCGGAGTTATATTCAGCTATTCAATTTCATCAATTAACGACCAATGCTTCAACAGTTATGCAAATTGTGTTCCGAGACAATTTTTGACAAAACGCGGCGGTAACCATTCGCATAACATTTACAGTAATTATGTGAAAGTTTATTAACAGATGTAAATCAATTAAATTCTGAATATTTCTTGGACTAAAACTATTAATAGTCCCACATAAACTGAGGTCAGCTGCTTACCACATAATCGTTCTTACAATTCCTCCATTGTTTTTATAATAATTATGAGTTCAGTTGCATACCATATAATCATTATTGCAGCTGCTTCGAACTGAGGATGTAGCAATGGAATGACCTATACAGCGGGGGAAGATGACCACTGTATGATGGGGTTGAAAAAATGGATCACTTTCGATGGGATCACCTCTGGCGGACGTCCCTTCATCCATCCTATACCAACTTGTGCATATAATCACGCTCATCGTCGGCATTAACTCTGATTAGTCCCTTGCAGAACAAAAGCCTGGTCCGTCTCACCCCACTCGGCTCGCAGCTCTCAATGGCCTCTCATCCCGTCCAGGTAAATTTTATACTGATCTTATCTCACTACTTCGACCCTGTCTTCCACATCCTCTCACTTTACTTGCACTTCCTGTATCGGTTTCGGTAGGGATTTTTTTTTTATCTTGTTACGTAGATATATAAAAAAGAATACATATTGTCTTGTATCATATTGCTTCATCTTTGAAAAAAACATAAAAAAAATGGGGTGCCTCACTTCGAACACCCAAATGAAAAGAAAACTAATCAGAGGATGGTTTTAATGTCCACTGTATAATCAACATAAATCCAACCATCTTCAAGGATATTCACAGAGACATCTCAATAGAAGGACACACAGACAGGCTGACTTAAAATATACCTCTCTTAACCTCCTCTAGCAAGCAGTGGGGATGAGAAAAGGGCCAGGAAGTAAAGGGGTTAAAGACGACGTTATCGGGAGGAAGTTCTCTGAGGCTGTGTGATTGGTGCCCCCTGTCGCCTCTCCCACTCATCTCGACCCCCTCCCGCTGTGCCAAGATGGACCCTCTCTTTATTTCTCCTACCAAATGGCTTAACAGAAAAAGGGCGGATGACCCCTAAGGATTCATAGCGGATAGGGAAGTTATATTTTTCTCTGAGGTGTGAGGATCATCTTATATGCGACTATATACAGTATAGTTTTTTCTTTACATTTTCATCTTTCTTTTTCTTTCTTCTACATCTTTTCTTCCCGTGTTTGCTTCTTCCCTCACCTCCTAGAACTCGGATTGATCTACCTTTTTAATGAATCCTCCATATTGTGCCACGAAAAAGTACCTCTAATGAGGACGTTTGTTTCGTGGCATAACACACACACACACACACACACACACACACACACACACACACACACACACACACACACACACACACACACACACACACACACACTTACCGCGGGTGTAGACTGTGAACTTGCATGGCTGGTATTGCAGACCAACACTGTTCCTGCCCCAGCACCAAACATCCACCTTCTCCTCCTCCAGACGACCCAGCGTGTACTGCCCCGTTAGCCCTTCCTCACGACCCACACTCTCCAAGGGCTCTGGTGCACCGCCTGTAGTAGAGGGACGAGGGATGGGTATGTGATTAGTCTGTATATAATAATGGCTATTTATCTCACGCAAAGTAAGTAATAATGTTCATCTCCTCCACACAACCCAGATATTTGACTGACATGTTTAGGACGCAGATTCAGCCTCCTTCCCAGGCCCGGCTTCACATTTGTTGTTATGCTTGTAGATTATTGTTGTTGACTCGTTCCCCCCCCCCCCCCCCGAAAAAAAAAAAGCTATGCAAAACCCACGACTTTTTCTCAAAGATACTTATGAAATTATAAGCAATAGATTTCAGCTAATCATCTATATGAAGTTTATTAAACGGTAGGCTGTACAGAGTCCACGTTTTTGCTCAGATGACATAACTTTATAATAATGCATTTCAGTATTGCCTTTCCCTGTTCTGAGAAAGACAATGGAAGGACAATATGTAACGCCAGGAAACAACAATACGAGAGGCGTGACCAACAGCTTGATCTGAACTGATGGGGAGACTATCCTACC
This sequence comes from Petrolisthes manimaculis, assembly GCA_034508575.1. Classification (NCBI taxonomy): domain Eukaryota; kingdom Metazoa; phylum Arthropoda; class Malacostraca; order Decapoda; family Porcellanidae; genus Petrolisthes; species Petrolisthes manimaculis. The sequence continues at coordinate 33,567 of JAWZYT010006351.1, read as the reverse complement.
ACCACCCTAACCACCCTAACCACCCTACCTCCTCCTTCACCACCCTACCCACCTTACCCCCTCCTTCCGCCGGGCACGCTCGGGGTGGGAAACAAAGGGATCAAGGTGACATACCACAACACACACACACACCACACACAACAAGCTGAGGTCATTTATCTTTAGACTCAACTTGTACAGCAGAAATACGCTCATGGAGATAAAATGCGGATTGTCCTTTGAGCGAATACAGCTCTGTAATAATGCAAATGGATTTGATATTCTGTATTGTTTCTTAAGGGAATTCTATGATACTATGGAAATAAAGTATTTAGCTCTATAGAATGTGAATCACACGAATGAAAATCTATTAGAGAATTGCTGCTCAATTAATTGCATCAGTGCGAAGTGATTCACACTGATATTTTTTTTTGTGCATGTATTTTGAAGCCATAATGAAGCCATATTCACCTTTCCATTCATGTAGTTTAATATAACATGATGAGTTCAGTGAAAAATTACAACAGTTGCATATATGGAAACAAATAAATGACAACTGAGTTGCCAGTGACTGAAAATGGACAACTCTATTGGAAATTTTCACTCCAGTTAAAATATTTATAATTCTGTATTTAGCAGCAAATGTGAGTCACATGGGTACCATGGATTTCTGTGATATGCATGCATTATATAATTTTAATATTTTATATCATGAACGATATACTGTCTGACATAGAAAGACCCCTTACTCCCCCTCTCCCTCCCCTAAACACACACGTAACACTTTCCACCCTGGCACCCATACACGGAGAGAGGGATGTGACTTCATGTGACGGCAAATCTCAGGTACTGTAGTCATTTCGGTAACAGTGATTGTGTTTGACGACGTTTGATGACTTTATATAGTGTAAAGGGGAGGTGTTTGGACAAAAATAAACTTGTGCCACTCGGAAAACCACATATATGATTGACAACAAAAGAGAAGGGAATAAGCTTTATTCCGAAGGGGTGCCCAATCCCTTATGGTATTTACCATATCGTTGCCTGCAATACCTTATACAGGAAGCTTATCTTTAACTCCTGAATAT
>JAWZYT010006351.1:0-27500 GCA_034508575.1 Petrolisthes manimaculis | reverse complement strand
CAACATGCTGTACTTAATTAGTCTGTAATGATATTAGAGTCTCTAGTGTGAAGGGATGACACACAGACAGACAGGCAGACGGACAAACAGATAGACAGACAGGCAGCCAAAAAGGTAGACAGACAGAAAGACATACACACCAAGCAGACATACGAACATACAAACAGACAAACAGATAGACAGACAGGCAAAAAGGTAGACAGACAGAGACGGACAAACAGACAAACAGACATTACGGACAAAAGACAGACAAATAGCTTGGCAGACAGAGTAACAGATTGATAGACAGATAACACGTGAGACTGACAAAAGGACAAGAGAGGCATGAAAACAAACGTAGCCGTGTGACCGAATGGGGGAAAACACAAGTCGAGAAGGATGAAAATAAAGCTCTTAGAATGGAAAGGACCGAAAAAAAGTTATTAAAAAGATGCGAGGAGGAGATAGCGGAAGTAATCTTAGAGCTGAGAGTAAGAGAGGTGGAGGGGGAGAGCGAGAGTAAGAGAGGTGGAGAGAGAGAGAGAGAGAGAGAGAGAGAGAGAGAGAGAGAGGAGAGAGAGAGAGAGAGAGAGAGAGAGAGAGAGAGAGAGAGAGAGAGAGAGAGAGAGAGATACTGAGAGAGAGGGTAGGTGGGAGTGTGGGGGTTGGATGTGGGGGTTGAGGAGTAAGGATGATGATAGTGGGGTGCGATTGTGATGATAACTGTGGGTTTGGGGAGGGGGGATTGAGAGTGTTGGGGTGAGGGATTGAGAGGGTGGGGATGAGGTTGAGGCAGGTTTGAGTGTTGGGGTGGGGGATTGAGAGGGGGAGGGGGGGGATTGAGTGTTGGGGAAGGGGGGATTGAGAGGGTGAGAATGGGGTTGAGGCAGGCTTGAATGTTGGGGTGAGATGATGACAGTAATGACGAGAGGTACAGGCTGAGAATATGAGGGAAAAACAAATTGTGAGTGTGAAAGTAAGTAAAACTGGTGAGAGTGGAAGTGAGAATGGTGTGGGTAAAAGACAGAAAGTAGTGTGAGGAGTAAATTGAGGTGCGAGTGGTAGGAGAAAGGAGGAAATAGTGAGAGAAATGAGACTGAGGGGAAAGGCAAGAGTGAGAGTGATGAGACACAAGGAAGACACATCAGTGGGAAGGCAGGAAGGAAGGAAGGAAGGAAGGAAGGAAGGAAGAAGGGAGGACCCGAGAACCTCATCCTGAAGACACCTGCAGACTCGACTTATGACACTGTTGACACTCCCACACCAACAGCACAGAAAAGAGAAAGAAAATGTGTGTCAAGAGGAAATAAGGCATAAAATTATATATAAATGTGAAAGTGTTTGAGTTATTATAAAAATAAATGGGAAGGAGAAGATGACAAAGGCTACAACACAGACACAGACGAACACACACACACATACACACACACACACACACACACACACACACACACACACACACACACACACACACACACACACACACACACACACACACACACGAAAAAATAAATAAAAACAAGAAAGGTGCCCTAATGACCACCACCAGTCCTGCCCGTGGGTGTAAAGTGTGAGGTGAGCGAGGGTTGAGGAAGGAGACAAGACCCAGGCAGGTAGCCAATCATAGCGTCACTTTTCTCACACACTGATGGTCGCTCCCTCTGATGGCTGTCGTGGGTCTGATGATGAGTCTTTTGTCTTTCACTCCTCCTGTCATTAGCTGACTCGTTTTTTTCATACAATTCTTTTTCACCTTCGTCTTGTCACTCACTAACTCACTCACTCACTTACTTACTTACTTCACAGGTCTTCTAGAGTGAGTATCATTCCTTTCGACATACAATTAATTATAGTTTTTAATGTTATAATCACTATTTGGTCATAACTACATCAACACCTTTCGTTCACTATCAATTTACTATTTCTTTTCACGATTCACCCATGTCATACTATTATCATCATCATCTCATACTCTCAGTAGGTCATTGTATCTTCTTCGTAAAACCAGCATCATAAATCATCATATCCTGTTATACATCATGTTGTCCTTCCTTCTCGTTGCCATTCCATCACAATACATCACAATCCCTCTTTTGCCACAACACTGTCACGCCATCCTCTCCTTTCTCTCAGCTTCTCATCAGACCCACTCAAAACAGGCAATCATCACACTCACTCCTGGCTGCCATCCACTCCGCAATAAACACCAATCAAGCTCACGCACAATACACACACACACACATACTTATACATACATGCTTACACACACACACACACACACACACACACACACACACACACACACACATACACACACACACACGTATATACACTAAACAAACAATCATTACACTGACTCAGATTCCTCACTCTCGACACTCACAAATCAGATGCTCATAAATCACACCAACTCAACACGACATCAAGACAAACACAACGCAATCATCCCTACCTTTATATTCATCACACCTACATAGTTGTCCATTTACTCACCCAGCCTACTTTCTTACTCACCCATGACACACACCCTTCATCATATCTTGGTAATACGTCATGACTGATATATACCTCATGTCATAACTCATAAACCTTCCTCCTGTCCCTGTCATTTATATGCAAAATAACTGACAAGTGGGAAAAATAGATTGGCAAAAATATGGTCCGGGAATCTGTGGAATTTCGCAGGATTATTTTCTTAAAGTTCATTCACTGTCAGATGCGATGGGTCGGGGGAGGGACGGAGGGAGGGAGGGTCTGATCGAGGGCTGGTGAGCTCAATGGGGCACAGAGACTGGGGGAGATGAAGGAACTGAGGCTAAACGGGGTATGAAAACGACCTGAGAGAGACTGGGGTAAGGGATAGATGAGTGGACTGAGGCAAAATTGAATAGGAAAAGAATATCCCTGAGGCTGGAGTTGGGAAGGAAGGTAAGGTGAGGGAGGCTAATGGGTAAATTGGGTATGAATAGAATCTGAGAGAAATTTGGGGCCCGGGGTAAATTGAGGTAAATTGAGGTATGGGAAGGAAGTGAAGGGAGCTCCTGGGTCTGGGGAAGAAGATACAAGACTATAGTTAAAAAGGTATAAAAGGGGACTGAGGGGGCTGACTCTGGGGGAGATGGGATGGGGTGGGATTAGTGCTAAATGGCTATGAAACTAAACTGGGGTCTAATGGGGACTAAATCTTCCATAGGTGTGTTGTTCGGGGGGCGAGGCTAAATGGTGCATGTGAATAAATCTATGGGGGAATATTGTGGATTTAAATTGAATATAGTGAAAATTGTAGACTGGAGCTAAACTGTGTATGAGAAGAAAGTGGAGGGAAGTGGTGGTGTGGCTGTGGAAAGTAGGGTAAATAATGGAGGCCTCGGGCTATGGTGAGACTAATGACCGGGGAGTTGAAGGGAATATAAGAGTCTAAAGGAGATATATCTCAGCTAAAACGGGGACTGAACCACAGGGGAATACAGAGAGGATAAGTATATATAGAAAGGTGGTAAAATGGGAGTCAAGGGGATTATGGTTACCTCAAAGAGAATTGTAATTAGATATCGGGACGTTAAGGGTGTGAGGGAGGTGATCGTATTTCAATTACACTTCAGCTGGAAAGTTGGAGTTCATTGATAATTTACGCACTTATTGGCACTTATACTGAAGGTGTCCGCTTCGTTGTGTAGTTTGGAGTAACAATAGTTTATGATTCGCTGAGAGCTTGACTGTGTGAAGTAGTGGATGACAAGCAAGGAAGGGTAATGTGCTAGAAAATGTAAAGAATATGAGCAAGTCAGCGTAAGTATGTGAGAAAGTGTGTGAATGCGTAATATCATGCAAGGAAGAATGATAATGCTCTGGAGGAAGCTGACGAAGGCTGAATGGGACTGCATTATGATGAAAATTTAATGAATGAGACTGAAGGTGCTGAAGGGTGTTGACTGAGAAGGAGGCTGCGAGTGGAATGAAGAGGAAAAGAGTAATGGAGTACTGAATGGTACTGAAGTGAGATAATCGGTGCTGAAAGGAACCAAAAGGAATTAAATGAGGATGAAAGTAATTGAGGTAGGATGAAAGGAACTGAAAGACGATGAAAGATGCTGAAGTAGGTGTAAAATACAGACGTCATAAGCGGGGCTAAATAATTATCCTGAGAGGGACAGAAGGGGTGAATTGTGGTGATTAACTTAGTACAACCTGGGCTGCTCGGTCAGACAGCTTCAGGAACTTCAACAACAACAACAACAACTTAGTACATGGATTTAATAAGAAAAAATTGCCTGTAAGAAGACTGAGTTGCGTGCAGAGGCTGGAAGTGGTGGAAGGGCTGGGAAGAGCGAGCGGAATTGGAGGAATCGAGGTTGGGGTGGGGGAGGCCCAGGAAAAAACGAAATGAAAGAAAAGAATAAAGGAATGGGACAGGTGGCAAAAAAAAAAAATAGTAAGGCACAGAAGATAAAAGAGAGAGTGAGGAGATGGCATCGTTTCTAGACGGAAAGAAAAGAGCAAACCCTTGGAAGGAAACGAAGAAATATGGCAAAGCCTCTAGGCCCAAAACGAACGAAAAAAAATAATAATACAGGTGCAAGCAACAAGGGAAAACAAGACGTCTCGAACACGGGGAAAAAAACAAGAACAAAGGCGAATGATTTTTTTTAAACTGGGAAGAGCACAGGAATGTTGATGAAAAAAAAATAAAAGAAAAAAAATACACAGAAACAAGTGAATCGATCAGAAAAAAAAATGGACTGCATTATCAAGTGCAAAGGTAGGTAAAAAAACAAAAAAAAAACAAATGATTAATGAAAAGCAAGAGCACATTTTTGTTTTTGTAGGAGGACAAATTTAGCAAACAAGAAAAAAATTAGACGAGGGTGAAAAATGGAGGGATAACCAGTGAGGAAAATGATCTTCAAAGAGACTGGAAATGAAATGAAATGAAAGGGAAGAGAAGTGGGAGAGGAAGATAAATAGCAGCGATGGCCAGAAGAAAATTATCATAAAGAATAGAGGGAAACAGATGAAAAATATGTACAGGGGAAAGAATGACAAATGAAGATGAAGAAGAGAAGTGCATGGAAAAAAAAATGTCGTAAAGTAGAACGGAAGGAAGGAAGGAAGAACTATAAAGAGAAGAAGGAAGAAAAGAGAAAGAAGGGAGGCGACTGATTACAGAGAGAAGGGCGAGGGTGAACGAAGCAAGATAATGGAAAGGAATGATGGGAGGAAGGAAGGTGAGGGTGATGAGAGGGAAGGAAATGATGAGAGGAAATGTGGGGGTTCGGGAGGATGAGGGAGATGAGGTTGGAATTAGGGAGGAGGGCCGCTGGGAAGAGAATAACAGAAGAGGGAATAAAAGGGGAATGATGGGCGGGCGGGCAGGCAGGAGAGGAAGAGGAGGAGGAGGAGAAGGAGGAAGAGGAGGAGATAGAGGAGGAGGAGAAAGAGGAGGAGAAGGAGAAAGGGAAGGAGGAGGAGAATTCATTGAAGAGGGAAATATAGATGAGAGGCAAGTACATAACGGAAAGGATATGAAGGAGGGAAGGAAGGGAGAGAAGAAGGAGATGGCTATTGAAGAGATGAATGTGGGAAGAAGGAAAGGGTAACGATAGATAGGAAGGATGAACAGAAACTACTAAAGAAGAAGAGAGAAGGAAAGGAAAAGAAGAACAAGGTAGGAGAGAAAGAGGGGAAAAGGAGAGGAAAACCAACCACCGAATAGGGGAATGCAGAAGGGGATCACTGAAGTGGAAGAAAGAGTGTGAGGGGAAAGTAAAAGAAGGCGAGAGTACGAAGGGAAGAAATGGAGAAGAAAAAAAAATAGGAAGCGTGGAAAGGAGGAACGAAAGGAGGGGAAAGAGAGACTTGAAGACTTTGAAGGTGGGAAGGATGAAAAGAACTGCAAAAGGGATACAAGAAAGGAAGGAAGGGAGGAAGGGATACAAGGAAGGAAGGAAGGAGGGAAGGAAGGAAGGAAGGAAGGAAGGAAGGAAGGAAGGAAGGAAGGAAGGAAGGGACGAAAGGAGGGAGGAAGGGGGAAAACGGGACATGGAGAGATAAAAAATGGGACAGATGTAATGGAGGTGTGGGAGGGAAAAGGAAAATCTCGAGGAAAGGAAGAAAGGAGGGAAAAGTACTGGAGTTAGGAATGGGAAGGAAAGAGGAGGAGGAAAGGATACAAAGGAAGGAGGTAGGAACGGGAAGGAAAGTGGAGTAGGAAAGGAGAAAATAAAGGATGTTTTGAAGTAAGGAATGGGAAGGAAAGTGGAAGAGGAAAGGAAGAAAGCGGGAGGTAGGAATAGAAAGGAAAGTGAAGGAAGAAAGGAGGAAAGGAAGGAATTATTGAAAGCAAGCATGGAAAGGAATGGGAAATGGAGAGGGAAGGAAAAAATGAGAGAGGTATTGGTGGTAGGAATAGGAATGGAAATGGAGAGAAAGTAAGGGAGGAAGGAAGGGAGAGAGGGAACTGAATAGAGGGGGGACAAAGGTGGAAAGAAGTGGAGGAGGAGGAGGAGGAGGAGGAGAGAAAGGAAGAAGAAAGAGAGGGAGGTAATAGAGGAGGCAAAGGTGGAAATAAGTGGAGGAGGAGGAGGAGGAGAGGAAGGAAGAAGAAAGGGAGGAAGGTAATAGAGGAGGCAAAGGTGGAAATAAGTGGAGGAGGAGGAAGAGGAGGAGGAGAGAAAGGAAGAAGAAAGGGAGGAAGGTAATAGAGGAGGCGATCGCTGGAGTGGAAAGCAGAGAGTAAGGTAAGGGGGGGTGGTGGGGGTGGGAGCTAGGCTAATAGAGGGGGCGGGTACGTCAGTAGGAATGAAGGAATTTAGGAGTGAAGGAATGAAGGAGAGAGAAAAGAAGGAATGAAATCTCTACGGGAAGGGAAGGAGAGAAGAAAACCAGGAATAAAGTGAAGGAATGAAGGAGAGGGAAATAAAATAAAGGAGAGTGAGGGAAGGAAGGAGAGAAGAGGGTAGGAGAGAGTGAGGGAAGGTGAGAGTGAGGGAAGGAGAGAGTGAGGGAAGGAGAGAGTGAGGGAAGGAGAGAGTGAGGAAAGGAAAGAAGAAGGAAAGAAGCGAAGGAGGAACAAGTAAATAGGGCGATATTGAGTTAAGAAGATATAATCCAAGATGGAAATTGAAATGAGACTAATGAAATGAAGACGAAAGAGGAAAAAAAATACGAAATGAAAGAGAGTGATGTAAGAGACGAGCGCTGGAGTAAATAGGAGGAAGAGAAAAATGTGAGGTAAGTGAAGGAAGCGTAATAAGGAGAGGGGAAGAGGAAGGGAGGGAGGGTGAGGCAGTGGGAGGGATGGAGAGAGACAGGTATGGATTTAGGACTGAATAAAGGAGAGACAGTTTGAGCTCTGAAGAAAGGAGAGCGAAATATAGGCTACTGGTTGAAGAAGGAGAGATAGGCACTGGAGATAAAATAATATATAGTTATGTTCATATATAAATACAGTATATACAGATAATACATGAACTTATACACACATCGATATAATATAAACAAATGTGCGTCAGAAGATAACCAAAATGAAATCCAGAGGATGGATGAATGATGAATAAACTAATAGATATTTCATCAAAAGAACATGAGAAATAAGAACAGATAAAATTATGTGAATAAAAGATGTTTATTGAATAAACGTATTGAAAATAAGTTAATAAATAAAGGAATAATGCTGCCTACCTAATCATAAGGAACTAGATAAGCCGAGCATTATAGAGAATTGAAATGTATAGCAGAAACGAGGAAATGAAAAGCTAATCCACACCGTGAGAATCAAGGGCTGACTTAGGAACAGATGAAGGGGATAGACCCTTCAGAAACTCACAACATGAAAAGGGAGGGAAGAGGAAAGTAATGAGCCTGGATACGGAAAGAGAGAGAGAGAGAGAGAGAGAGAGAGAGAGAGAGAGAGAGAGAGAGAGAGAGAGAGAGAGAGAGAGAGAGAGAGAGAGAGAGAGAGAGAGAGAGAGAGAGAGAGAGAGAGAGAGAGAGGAGAGAGTAGGAATAGAGGGGAAATGAAATGGACAAATGGAAGTACTGATAGAGAAACTGAAAACAAAGAGTGAAAAGTACACCATGGAAGGAGTAGTATCAAGTTTATCAGTATGGTAGGGAAGGATAGGCAGTGATATACATGTGTAGAGAGAGAGAGAGAGAGAGAGTTACATTGATACACAGACCACAATAGACCGTACTGTCCACACAAGGTAACCTGATTTTATGATTACTTGTAGAGAATATATTACTCCCCAGTGATAGTCGAAGATAGGGATAGCAAAGCAGAAGACTCTCTCCCCACCCACCACTTCCTCCGGCCTGTTACCGTACAGGAAAACAAGTCAGAAGTAATCACCTTGTTGGGTTGGGAGGAATACATACGCCCCAAGGAAATTTTGTAGAAAAGGCAGAAAAGTTATTCACTAATAAACGCTGTTAATCAGGGATTAGATGCAAGGTGTTTATCTAACGACGTTTGAAGATATCTATGGTGTTACAGTCTATTACGTTATGGGGAAGCCCATTCCAAAAGTTGACGAGTTGGTTAAAAAAAAATCTTGGATTCATGTAAATTTGCTAAGGTTTCCTCTCATGTCTATGTTGTTTATGCAAATTAGGAATAGAATTGGTCCTATAACTGACCCCTGTGGCACCCCGCTAGTAACACCAGTTCAATTAGATGATTTTCCATTTATTACAAAGCGTTGTTTTCGGTTGCTTATCCAGTTCTCTATCCATCTTACCGTATCGCCTTGGATTCTGTGTAAATTTAATTTCGTTAAGAAACGTTTATGGGGATTTTTATCAAAGGCCTTTTGGAAATCTAGATATATTATCTCTACTGCTCTACTCTTATCGTATTCAATGAGTGTCATTTAAGAAGTCTAATAGGTTCAAAGAGAGAGAGAGAGAGAGAGAGAGAGAGAGAGAGAGAGAGAGAGAGAGTGGGGGCAGGAAAGGTTAGCAGAGTATGAAAGGTAGGCAGAGAGTGGTCAGTGTGGAATCGGGTTAAACAATATGGGAGTGAAGGGTAGGCAGGCAGTGAAGTAGAGTACAGATGAAGTAAGCGAGGGTGAAGGCTGGGAGTGATGGCAAGAGAAAGGGAGACAGGGCGTGAGGATCTTAGAGAGGAAGTAGGTAAGATGGTGAAGGAAAAATAGAGAGAAAAAGGAAAAAAGAGGAAAGTAGCAAAGTAATGAAAGAAGTGAATAACTGATAATAAAATATATTGATAGTTGCATAGATAGAGAGATAGACAGATAAATATAGTAGACTGATTAATAGATAGAGCGTGTGAGAGACTGAGCGAGAAAGGTGAGAGGTAAAGCAGAGAAAGTGAAGTGGGAGGGAGAGAGGAGAAGGCAAGGGGTTTGGTAAACAAGTGAACTTGGTGGACTAACGAAGTGGTGGGTGGATGGATGGATGGATGGATGGATGGTTGCTCTGAATAATTGATTGCTTAATTAAACACGGGATGAAAAGTGTACATTTTAAGGTGGAGATATGGTAGTGTATAGTTGATTTAAATATTCATACGTATAAATTTTTACGCGAATTATAAAGGTACTTCAAGTGTAGCCAACGCTCATTCTTTTCTCTTATGCTTATGTCTGGTTTCGGGTTCTTTTAGAGCAAGGGCAGGTAGAAAACAACAGGCCAGAATTTGAAACTCCAGGCTCGTAAGTTGGAGAATGAAAGTAAGTAACTCTGCCTGTGTTAGTTAGAAGCAAGGGTGGGAAGGACAGAAGGAGTACTGAACAGGAAACACACAAGACACATAGATAAGAAGATATAAAAGACGAAATGAGGGATGGAATATTACGATTGTATAAATTCATAACAACACAAAATTCATAAGATCTTAAGAAGGGATTATTGATTAAGTATGATAAGTGCTGGTTTGTTGTGTTCAGTGGATGGCTGAGTGAGTAAATGTTTTGATAAAAAAATAAGCAAAGCATATAATTTGAAAAGAAAAAGAACAAAAAGGAGCTGAGTGAACAGATGTAGTGCTCAGTGCTTTATTGAATGAAGGAGAGATCTAATTGATGAAAAAGCGGACGTATATCAAAGGAAGAGTTCCCTAAATGAAAAGAAGACGAGTACACGGTTTCCTTTATCGGATGAGGTGAAGTGGTGAGTGAACAGGTGGAATAAAAGGAGAGTGGTTAGGTGAGGTGGAGGGAAAGGGAGGGATGGCTAAGTGGTGGTGGAGGGAAGAGGGGAGAGGGGGCTTGCTTCGTAGTAGGGTGGAGATAAGGGGAGTGGGGGCTGCGTTGGGTTCAGAGAAGGGGAAAGTTGCCATGTTGGGGTTCAAAGGCAGGAGGGGGAGTTCAATGGGGGTGTGAGGGACGGGAGGGAAGGGGTAGACGAGGGGGGATTCAAGGGGGGGGGGGTCCATGGAAGAGAGAAGGGGAGACGAGGGAGGGAAGGGGAGATGAGGGAGGGGTTCCATGGTGGGGAGGGAAGAAAAGACGAGGGAGGGGTTCCATGGTGGGGAGGGAAGGGGAGACGAGGGAGGGGTTCCATGGTGGGGAGGGAAGGAGAGACGAGGGAGGGAAGGGGAGATGAGGGAGGGGTTCATGAGAGAGGAAGGAAGGAAGGGAGGGCGAGGTGGAGGTGGAGGTGGAGGTGGTCAGGGAAGGAGTTATGACCCAGCACAGAAATACCTCGGTAATTGCTTGCTGGCTTTCAGGATGCACTCAGTCATGGTGCCTTTAATAACTCCCACTGGACTCAGCGACATCACCCTCAGATTTAACCCGTTTATTTACCCATTTATTAAAGCATGGATAAATGTCTAAACTCCTTTTTATTTTGCATATTTTTCTAACAGGATTCGTTTAGTAAAAAATAATTTCTAGTATACAACAATATATACTTCTAAATAATATTCACAGCAATGATAATTATTCTTAATCAACTTATATAAGTATAAATGTGTGTACGTAAGAAGCACCGACAATTATTCCTTATTTGGGGAGGGAACCAGAGACATTTTTAACAAGATGCTACAATAATAATCATAAAACCCTCAACATTAGTCGAAATTTTTACTTTCATAATATTATCTTACAAATTACAAATTACCTCATTGAGATGTACTGTGCAAAAAAATGTACACTTTTTTGTACACAACTAACCCCATGTAATATATATATATATATATATATATATATATATATATATATATATATATATATATATATATATATATATATATATATATATATATATATATATATATATATTATATCACCTTTATATGAGACCATTTGCATACTAATTTCTGTAAAGGGTTAATAAATTAAGGATCGCTCCGTCTGGCAGAAAATGTAACATACCAACGGATCACTGACTTAATATGATGAAATAATTACACTATATTTCACTGGTTCTTTGCCGTTCCAGTAATGAGTATATACAATGTTGTGTATTGAGTACTGTACCATGGCTTAATAATTATGATGTGGGGTTTGGTGGTGGGAGGGAATGAGTTAAAATTGTAGTGTTGTGTAAAGTGTAGTAGAATGTAGTGAAATGTGAAGTGTAGTAGAATGTAGTAGACTGTGAAGTGGAGTAGATAGAATGTAGTAGACTGTGAAGTGTAGTAGATAGAATGTAGTAGACTGTAGCAGAATATTGTAAAATGATGTAGTGTAGTATGCTGGTATTGTCAGAGGTACTAAATAATACAATGTGTAGTTTCGAGTAGTGTGGTTCATATAGGTAGAGTTTGGTGGTGTGGGGGAGTGTAGTGTGGTGGTGGTGGTGTGAAGGGGAATTCTAGTTTTTCTCTTCTATTCCTTACCAAAAATCTTTCTTGATAGAAAAGAAAATCCAATTTAATTTTATCCTTTAAGTTTAATCCCATTTGCCATGTCCTGCTGATTGTGGTACCGTTTGGCTAATATTGGAGGGCGAAGTGAGTTCACCACAACCCTCAGTAAATATATATATATATATATATATATATATATATATATATATATATATATATATATATATATATATATATATATATATATATATATATATATATATATATATATATATATATATATACATGATGCTAAGAAAAATTAACTATCAAGCATAACATTTTATAGCGTTGCATATAACACCTGATAGATTAAATGTTATTCTTAATCTTAGCCACTAAATGACCCTCCCAAACACGTGAGAACATATAAAGGTTTACCAATGGAATAAAGGGCAGGAAGGCAACGGATTTCCATTCTAAATTACGTTTTTCAACGAGTAACAAATTATCAGTCGAGAATCGGATCTGACAGTAACCCCCGTCAGTGTGGAGGGAGAGAGGGAGATAGTGGGGCCAAAGATCTCTGTGTGACCCCCGGCTGTAACTCTCATCAGGGCAGGATAAGAACCTGATGAGAGCCGCACCATCGGCAGAAACGTCAAGCTGAAATATTGTTTTCCAATTTGCGGGAGGCTCGGCTCTTGTTTGTGTCACGTCATCCTCATATTTCAATACCAATTTTCAGATATCGATACCTGGGATTTTAGTGAATCTTAAGTTCGGTATGTAATGGAGGAAATCTTCAGGCTCAGTCGGGGAGATGAGACGTGGGTGAAGTAATGTAATGTATAAATCCAAGATGATGGCTAAGATGACGAAGGAAAAAGTAGACGAAAATAAAGTAAAAATAGAATGAAGACGATAAGGAGGAGGAGGAGGAGGTAAATATAATGATAATAATGATGATGATGATGACTGTGAAAAGGAGAAAGGGGAGGCGTAGGACGAAGACGATAAGGGAGGAATGAAAGGGAATGAGATGTGAAGTAAAAGGAAGAGGAAAACACGGAGAAGGAGGATCGAAAATGAATGGGATGAAGAAAAATGTACAAAGAACAATACGAAATCTCCCTGTAGAAGAAAAATAAATAAATAATAACTCGTAACTGAATAAACAAAATAAAATAAATATATAAATAAATGAATACCTGTAACTGAATAAACAAAATATAATAAATAAATAAATGAATGAATAATTGTGAGGTGAAATGGTGTTGGTTATCTGTGGAGTAAGTTGAAGGTGTCTGTTAGGTCAGGTGAGTTTGGTATACGTCTGGTGAGTTGACAGTGCCTCCACCTCCACCCCTTGTATAGCCTACTGGTGCTTCCTCAAACCCATGACCCCCACCCACCCCAGCCCTGCCAACACTTCAAACCCACGACCCCCACCCACCCAGCCCTGCCAACACCTCAAACCCACGACCCCCACCCACTCAGCCCTGCCAACACCTCAAACCCACGACCCCCACCCACTCAGCCCTGCCAACACCTCAAACCCACGACCCCCACCCACCCCAGCCCTGCCAACACCTCAAACCCACGACCCCCACCCACCCAGCCCTGCCAACACCTCAAACCCACGACCCCCACCCACCCCAGCCCTGCCAACACCTCAAACCCACGACCCCCACCCACCCAGCCCTGCCAACACCTCAAACCCACGACCCCCACCCACTCAGCCCTGCCTACACATCAAACCCACGACCCCCACCCACCTCAAACCCACGACCCCCACCCCACCCTAGCCCTGCCAACACCGAGGATGGAACTGACACTCCATAACACTCGGGTAATCAGCCTGACCAGAGGAACCGGTGATGGAGTGTGACAAGGAGTGGCTTACCAAACCCGTCTCGCACCACAACACCACCAGTCTCTCAACATCATTTCCATTGCAATATAAAAACAATAATTATCTCCACACGTCTTACAAAATATTAGAGTTAACTATTAAATTGAGATAGAATATTAGTTGTACTTTTCAAAATATATCTCCATGGAGTTCCCAAATTTACTTCACAACAGGAATTTTCACGATACCAAAAATCTAGTACGTCTGCAACACCGAAGTATTAACAAACTTATCAATATTCCAGTGTAATAACTCTCCAGCTATGAAGATATTGTATTTGGCGGCTCACATTACCATTAATATGATTTCTTATTACTATTTCCTGGTACGTCAATATGTTAGCGATATACGTTGAGAGAAACTTTAAATTTTCTTCATCAATCATTATTATATTTTAAATATTTATATAATTAATTCTTGATCGTACAATATTCCCCGTGATGTAATGATCTATCAGTCTGAGTATATGCACCCTTCGTTGCATATAATTATGTATGAATTATAATTGTTGAATGATTATGTAATGAATGACTGATTTCAAGGATGAATAAAACATTTTCTATCATAATATATTACTGAACGAACGAATGAATGAATGAATGAATGAATGTGTGTGTGCATGTATGAATAAGTGAGTACCGTACTGAGTCATTTCCCGGTGGCACGGAGCCTCACGGGTCGTATTCCATAACATAAAACCATGTTCTAAATAAATAAATAGTAGGCAAGAAAGAAACAAAAAAGTACCAAAAGACAAAACGAGAAGCAAGCAAGCCCTAAGCAACGAAAAGTCCTAAAGAGAGTGTTTTCAGCAGGTTCCACGAGTCCTTTTTAACCCCACTCTGGCTCTAGCGTGTAGTGTATACGTTGTACCAATATATTTTATAGAAGGATGAGGTGTGTGTCGTGCCGAGAGAGGAAAAATGGATGTAGAGAAGGGGATAAACAGGGAGGCGATGAATATTCCATGCCCTGCTCCCCCTCCCACACGTACTACACGATAACAGGGGGAAGGTGTGGGAGGGTGACTGATGCTTCTTTGTGTGTGTGTGTGTGTGTGTGTGTGTGTGTGTGTGTGTGTGTGTGTGTGTGTGTGTGTGAGTGTGTGTGTGTGTGTGTGTGTGTGTGTGTGTGTGTGTGTGTGTGTGTTTGTTTGTAAGGTGTGGGGTGGTAGGGAATAGAGTGTGAGGTAGGGACGAAAAAAAAATAAGGGAAGGGGGAATGGTTGATGGGTTTGAAGAGGGAGAGAAGAATGGTGAAGGGAAAGGAGAAGAGATAGAGAGGGAGGGAGGAAGAGATGGGAGGGAGGGAGGGAGGGAGGAAGAGAGGGAAGGAGGGAGGAGAGTGAAGAGGGAGGGAGAAAGGAGTGAGGAGAGGGAGGATTTGCGCTATGGAGGAGTTGCGAATTCGCGTGAGGCAGAGTGACAGGGCGGATGGAAGAGAAATGTATGTAAAAGTTGTTTTTTGTAGAAGATAATTAAGGGAGACCAGATGTAAGTGTCAAGTGGAAGGTGAGGGTGCAAGAGTGAGATCGGGGACGTGTGACAAGAAAGATTGAGTGAAAGTATAAGGATGGTGTGAGAGAGAGATCTAGAGGTGAGGGAGACAGATTAGGTGAAGGGTTGGTTTTGAAATTGATAGACAAGAGAGCTAGGAAGGATGAGAGAATGTAGGAAAATAAGGATGGTGTGAGAGATTTAGAGGTGCCAGTATGAGGGAGAGGAAGGATGAGAGAATGTAGGAAAATAAGGATGGTGTGAGAGATTTAGAGGTGCCAGTATGAGGGAGAGGAAGGATGAGAGAATGTAGGAAAATAAGGATGGTGTGAGAGATTTAGAGGTGCCAGTATGAGGGAGAGGAAGGATGAGAGAATGTAGGAAAATAAGGATGGTGTGAGAGATTTAGAGCTGCCAGTGTGAGGGAGAGGAAGGATGAGAGAATGTAGGAAAATAAGGATGGTGTGAGAGATTTAGAGCTGCCAGTATGAGGGAGAGGAAGGATGAGAGAATGTAGGAAAATAAGGATGGTGTGAGAGATTTAGAGCTGCCAGTGTGAGGGAGACAAGGAGTGGGAGAGGGATGGTTGTGAATATGATAGGCAAGAGAGGAAGGAAGAGAGGGTAAATGAGTGCTACTGGAGTGGTAGAGAAGTGGTAGGAGAGGGCCCATAGGAAGGTGAATATATCAGTAAGGGTGTGTGAGAGACTGTGAAAGAGTGAGAGAATGACAGAGAGTAGGAAAGGTGAGGGAGAGTGAGAGGGAAAATAAAAACGGGTGAGATTGAGGAGGGAAAGAGGAAGAGAAGTGTGAGGAAAGGAAATGGAGAAGAAATGTGAGCGAGGAGAAACTAAAATAAAGTCCCTAGAGAGAGGGGTGTGAAGGATTGAAAGTGAGAGATGAAAGACAGTGAAAGGGAGTGAAAGGTAGAAAGGAGTAAAGTGGAGGAGAGAGGGAGAAAGGAAGGAGGGAAGTAGAGAGTAGAAAGCATTAAGGCATGCAGAGGGAGGGAGTGCAAGTGGAGAGGAGGGAGTGAAAGGGAGAGAGGGAGTGAGTGGGAGGGAGGGAGTGAGGGAGGGAGAGGAAGCACGGGGTAGGGGGGGGTGAGCCTAGCGGGACTAATAGCAGCACCACTCGAGAGTCCCGGTCGATTTACTTCGAGGAAAAATATTAGATCGGAGACCCGGACCTCGATTGGCCGAGGAGGGGACGGGAGGACAGGGGTACTTAAAGTGTGGGTCGGTGGGGGCTGGGAGGGGGGCCAGAGGTGGCAGGAGGGGAATATAAAGCAAGGGGTGGGGAGGGGAACAAAAAAGCAGGGTGAGGGGAGGGGAGGGGTATATTTAAAACCAAGTGGGGTGGACCGGCCGGAGGGGGATAGGGAGGGGTATACAGCATAGGAATAAAGGAGAGAAATAAAAGAGGAAGAGAGAGAAATGGATATTCTACAATAAGAGGAGGAGGAGGAGGGGGAGGAGGACTGAGGCTGGGCAGGAGGAGGGAAGGGAATACAAAGCAGGAGGAGGGGAAGGGAAAGAATGGCGAGGTACACACACAATGGAGAGAGACAAAGTACTGTGGTAGAAGAAGGTGAGACTGAGGCGATGTTGTAACCCTTCCCATGGATTGTAGGGGAATGGAAGGGAATGGGAGTGTTGAGGATGGCGTGGCATTAAGACCAGTCGCTAATGGGGTGGCAGAATGCGAAATCGATGCCGTTGAAGATGCTACTAGAGGTAATGGTGACGCCGAGGACAAAGGAAGGTATACATTGGATTAAAGGAAGCAGTTCTCACGATAATGGAACAGGTAAGGAGGGCAGTGCGACCAGACACAGCTAATGATAATACCAGGTGACAATTCCAGAAACGCACGACCGGTTCCTTATGTCGAGTTAATGGTTAAAACACGTCTGTAAAAGAGTTTGAGTTAATGCAAACACAGTGTTTATAATTTCTCGAAACGTTTCGCTCTTGCCAGGATGAAGGCAATTCGAAACTGAGGCTGTTAAGAGAAGAATCTTTATCTGATATCACTGTGTCCCAGCGACCCAAATGTGGCACTGACAATATCCACTCCATTCAGAAAGAAAAAGAAAAATAAATAAAACGCAAAACGAGTAGTGATGATGGTGATGGAAGCGGAAAGGAGGAATGAGGGAAGTGAAGAAACGAGACACGGAAGGAAGGAAGGAAGGAAGGAGATAATAATGATAAAAAAACAAAATAAGAGAGAGATATATATAAGAAAGGAGAGACGGACGGACGGAGTGATGAGCGGCGACTTCCCACACCTCCCTCCCTTCCTCCCAGCTATCATCCAAGTCTAGAGAGGTGTGAGGTATGGCCGAAACTTAGACCATCACACACGGTGCCTTGTCATGGGGCCAAGTGAACCATTCCCAGGGTCACTTGCGCCACGATATTGGTCGCTTGCCTTGATGAGGGGCGTCGTTGTCTGGGTGGAGACCAACTCTACCTTGACCCGCCGCTTCGTAAACTAAGTCAATGACCTTCCTCCCTCTCTCTCTCTCTCTCTCTCTCTCTCTCCGACTCTCCCCGATTCTGTTTATTTGTTTGTCGGTCTGTTTGTCTGAGTTTGAGTGTGTGTCTCTTTGCCCCACCCTACCTCTCTCTGTCTGTGCCTGTGTCTGTCTTTGTCTCTCTGTCTCTGTCTCTCTCTCTCTCACTCTCTCTCTCACTCTCACTCTCTCTCACTCTCTCTCTCTCTCTCTCTCTCACTCTCTCTCTCCAGACGCTGCCATTACGGTTGATTGTATCATCTCTTTCTTCCAGCCTTCATTTCTTTATTCTCTCGCTCTCTCTTTTTCCCCCCTTTCTCTCAGGTGCCGCTGCCATAACTGTGATGTTGTTTTCTATCTTTTTCTTACTCTTACGTTTCCTCTTTCCCTTATTATCCTTTCCCTCCATTTTTCCTTTTGCATAAACTCACGCTACAATTCACTCGAGCACAGCAGTCATCCAGTAAACGTCTACAGTGTTACGCTCCATACAGGCTGGGTCACCCTTATAAATCATTACCATAACAAACCATTACCACCTCCATCATAATAACTCCTTCACACACTACTACTACCACCACACACTCCCTCACCCACTACTACTTCCACCACAACTCCCTCACCACCACCACACAACACTCTTTAACTCAGCACACACACAACCTCACCACCACCAACACCACCAACACCACCTCTCCACGTACAAAGCCCACATACACACCCTTTATACAGCCGATACACCTTCCACACCTTCGCCGAAAAAGCCGATATTACCTGCATTAAGACGCACATCAGATCTCAGGCCCCCTTTGCCACGACCCTCACCCAGAAGTAACCCAAATTCACCGAGAAGCAGCAGCCAAGCCTCACCCAGCCCCAATACAGACGGGGGTTAGTGGGGGAATTTATCACCAGCATTGTACTTGTTACACCGATTGGAATTCCCCTCCACCGCAACCCTTACCACCGACACCAATATTGCTACAACTACTACTACCACCACCACCACCAACAACAACACCGACACCACCACCACCACCACCAGCACTTTAACCCCGTACCCCTACCCGTGTCTGGCCCACTTCCCACCCTACTCTATTCTACCTTCCTTTTTCTTCCTATGTTATGACTACCTTCTTTCACCTCTATCTTCCATTCCATATTGTCCCCACCCTACTGTCTATTCACTCTCCGCCTTCCTACTCTCCCATATCCCAACTCCCCTTCACTTCCTTTTCCCCGCTACTCCTCTTTTCTGGTATCTCTGGCTCCTTTCTCTTCTGCTTCCACTCCCCTTGCCTTCCTTCCCCACCATATTGCTATCGTCATCCCGTTGTCCCTCTCCTTTCCGTCCTGGTCCCTCGATCCACAACTTCCTTCCTTTGCTGTCTCAGTCGACCTCCCTATACCAACCAACAGTGTCCCATTTCCCTTTGAATGTTGTCCCCATCTCTATGACACACACACACACACACGCAAACACACACACATACACACACACACACACACACACACACACACACACACACAAACAAACCAACAAACAAACACACACACACATACACACACACACTTTCTTACAGAGGCTCACACAAATAGATGGACATGGTTATTACATTACCTCACTCAACTCCCTACTGAAGGTGAAGGTAATTAGTAGTTCCAGCACAACTTTGGAAGGACGGCAACACTACCACTAATGGCAACTCATAACATCACTCACAACACACCGACTTCACTACCTCTAACAACTCATAACATTACTCACAACACACCGACTTCATTATTTCTAACAACAACTCTTAACATCACTCACAACACATTGTCTTCGCTACTTTCAACAACTAGAATATAAAACAAATGATGGCCTGTTACTTGGAATAGCTTGGAGAAATCATTTGATCTACTTTATCAACACTGGACTACCTCCTTAACATTTCCAAAACATACTGCCACTACTCACACTCGATGTTGATGTTGAGTGCGTTGCTCTGACCGTCGCCCACTTGGTTACTGGCCAGGCAAGTGTACAGGCCACGGTTCACTTCGGTCACGTTGTTGAGGACCAGGGAGCGGCGCACCCCTTGGCCCCCTCCTGCTGTGCCCTCCAACACCATCGGTCGGCCCTGTGGGTGGAAATATCATACATTTATATATATATATATATATATATATATATATAAATATATACTTTTTATACCTCAAAATGTGTATGCATATTGTCTGTAATTATGTATGTAAATATATATGTAAGAATGAATTGTTTGATTCACTAATGTGTTATTCTTGTCGATCCTGAGTCTCAGATTGTCAGGGCTAGAATCGAACTACGGTTCAGGCGTCGATGCCAGATGCAATTAAACAATGTCTGCACAAACCCGCTGCTTCGGTGAGAGAGATATAGTAATTCTCGCCTCTCTGCCTCACAGTCCCACTCCCGCTGCAGAAGGTCGTTATTGGAGGAGTGGAAAGGTGGTAGTGGTGGTGGAGAGGGAAGCGGGGGTGACAGGGTGGGGCAGGAGGGAGTGGTTAAGGTTAACAGTATATTTTAGAAAATGGCAGAGCTTGACAGAAAAGAAATATAAGAAAAATAGGGAAGGACAAAACAGGACAGATAATGGCAGGGCAAATATGGCAGGCAGGGCAAGGAGGGCAAGGAGGGCATGGAAAATTAAGGTTTGATAATATAAAGCAAGACAGGAAACATTATGAAAATTATTTTTAAATGGAAAGGCAAAGGAAAATAAGATAAGGAACAGTTTTTCAGGAAGGTGTTAGAATAAGGAAGGGGAAATATGGAAGGGTGGGACAGGAAAGAGAAGAATGATTGAGACATGTGGTAGGACAGGGAAAGGCTAAGCAATACAGTACAGGACAAGAGAATGACTGATGAAAGTAATTGATATATTATTATACCGTCTCCATAACAATTCATGACATACGTATTTGATCTTAATATAATAATTTCAGGACACTACGAAGGAACCTGTTCACAGAATATTAAGAAGAATGGAATGTAACTTGAAAACAAAAGCTCCTGAACATATTACGAACAAATTCTTGGTAATGTGGATCAGCGGGTTACGTAATTCGGCCAATAAGTTCTCATAATCCTGCAGTTAAGGCGGCTCATATAGAACCCAGATGACATCATAAAAGAGATTTATGCTATCGACTGCACGTGGGGTATTACGGTTGATTACACCTACAGGAATAAGTCTGGAGGGGTTCTCAGACCTCACCTCACCTCTGCTTCATAAACCAAAGTGACTTAAAGAGTGATAGCTTAAGGGGAGGGAGTCTTGTGGTTAAAATAAAGATGACTGACTCCACCAGACCATGTTAGAAAAAGACTACACCATGGTAAACTATAGTCTGTTCAGAATTTGTGTTCCACTAGCCTCTATCTATGTAACTATCTCTATCTATCTATCTATCTATTTCTATCTATCTATGTAACTATCTCTATCTATCTATCTATTTCTATCTATCTATGTAACTATCTCTATCTATCTATCTATCTATCTATTTCTATCTATCTATGTAACTATCTCTATCTATCTATCTATCTATTTCTATCTATCTATGTAACTATCTCTATCTATCTATCTATCTATCTATCTATTTCTATCTATCTATGTAACTATCTATCTATCTATCTATTTCTATCTCTCTAAGCATAAGAGGCCAAAAGGAACACAAATTTTGAACAGACTTTAGTAAGGGGATTTTTTTTTGTTTCCACTGCTTGGAGGAATCAGTAAGTAGCCTCCTTATCCCTTCCTTGTCACTTTATACCAAGAGTTGAAAAATTAATAAAGGTGTAAGAGTCCTCAAGAATGCGGAACTGACACGAATGAGAATAATTACTAGTGTAGTGACTCACGTTATGATAGAAGGTGAGGTTGTAGACGCTGGGATTGGCGGTGAGTCGACAGGTGAGTGTGATGGTGGCCCCCTCCCTCACCGTCACGTTGTCACCCCCCGCAGCCCCGTCCACACCCAACCTGGCCACCGGGACGACTGTTGGGGAGAGGAAGAGGAGGAGTAAGAGGAGGAGTAGGAGAAGTAAGAGGAGGAGGAGGAGGAGGAGGAGGAGTAAGAGGAGAAGGTGGTGATAAGGCAGGTGATATGCTAGACACGATACAAACTATGGGCTTTCATAGTAGTCTCTCTCTCTCTGTGTATGTCTGTGTGTGTGTGTGTGTGTGTGTGTGTGTGTGTGTGTGTGTGTGTGTGTGTGTGTGTGTGTGTGTGTGTGTGTGTGTGTGTGTGTGTGTTGTGTGTGTGTGTGTGTATTTTGAGACATTTGTTATTGAAGGAAAAATCAAATAGAAGAAATATTTATTTAAGTAATGAATGCCAAGATTTGCATATAAAATTAAGATATTTAATCATTACTTGCAGAAATTTATACATAAACTGACCAACCAAATTACAACTAAAAAAAAAAAAAAAGGAGAGGTAAAAAATCTCGTGAGGCAAATGAAACGGCCCCCTCCTCCCACCCTGAGGGAAAAGAGTTATAGTAAAACAGAAGAAACACACACCGCCGGGGGGTCGTAAAGCAGGTGAAACGAAACGTGAAATGAAAATAAATACGCGGTTTCATCATTTATCTCCACCACCACCACCACCACCACCAGCTGTTGCCCCCCCCCCCCCCCTCCATCACACCTTAAGGGGATAGTATAGTGTTGGTAAATTTGGAGCAACTGATTCCTCCAAACTATTCCAAGCAACAGGACACCATTATATTTACCCATCTGGTCCTGTTTCCTGGCATACTTTGGAGGAATCAAGGCACTCCAATTTACCAAGAGTATACTACCGCCTTAATAACTCAGGCCTTGTAATCTTTCCCAACCCGACAGCTCACAGCAGCCAAGAGTCTAGGGAATAATGGCAAACTCTTCACCTCTCTCTCTCTCTCTCTCTCTCTCTCTCTCTCTCTCTCTCTCTCTCTCTCTCTCTCTCTCTCTCTCTCTCTCTCTCTTTTTTTTTTTTTTTTTTTTTTTTTTTAATTCTAAGCCACGTAACTAATAAACCATGCATATCCAAAGTGTTGCATACCAAAGCATTACACATGCAAAACATTGAATAATTAAAATACGTTGACCTTTACATTACATCCCAAATTTTACATATTCAATAATTACATAAATGACAACAAAGCTTACATAAAAAAAAAAAAAAAAAAAAAAAAAAGTTGAATGTGGTCCCCGAATATATCGCTAACTTTACACTAACGTTTTATTCCCCCTAAAACGTATATCATTGTGAGTTATGTCTCCAAAAAGATATATTTCCCAAAACACTTCTAGTAACGAAAAAATATAAAAATAAAAGTGTCTCACGATTTTGTGGTAAAGTATTATAATATTCACTTTGGAGGTGTTATGAATTGATAAAGTATGTTATAGAAGAGAATTTAAAGTTCCCCCTTTACTTAATTGTATAGGTCAGTTCCCAGTTTTGGCAAAATAAGACTGTTTGTTACACTTAAAAAAGACGCACAAGGGAGGCAAGGCATCTTATATTCACAGAAAATTAATTCAAGTAAAGTAGCTTCTTACACTCACTACACACACAATACACAGCAGACAACATGAATTTGCATAAGATATATATATATATAGTATATATTGTATTATATAAATACTATATTATCTGTATACGTCCACTCCTCGTATACAAAGATCTGTATGAACCTTAGTGAATCGATATTTGTAATGATATGATATGCTGTACAATGTCTATGGCAACTTCTCTTTCACACACAAACACACACAAAAATGTAATTGCATATTTACATGTAAATTGATACTATGACATGATCCAACTTAACATGTCAACAAGTTAATAATTATATTTCTAAACAGTTGTAAGTATAAGTCATATATATATATATATATATATATATATATATATATATATATATATATATATATATATATATATATATATATATATATATTTACAGAAAAGTATAATGTTAAGTAAGTATGGGGCCAAGGAGGGTTTTTATAACACACAGTTCTCCAAGTTAGTGAGACCCATCTCATGTGACCACTGAGGGAGTTGGCCAATACTGTGTCATCCCACCACCAACGCATCTGTCAGTGAAGAAAAAGAGACCAGTGTGTGTGTTGTTGTGTGATCGACCGCGGTCCTCTTAAATTCCCTTCCTACCCTCCTCCCCTCCCCCCCAATGGTCTCTCGTTTCTTGTTTTCTTTCTGTCGTTCCTTCACTCCTTTCTTCCTTACTTGTCTTTCTCTGTCCCTTATTTTCTTTTCCTACTTTTATCCTTTCCAATTGCGTGTGCTGTTATTCTGGTTTCCTTTCGTCCCTCTTCTTCTTCGTCTGTCTGTTTCCATCATTCAATTATTCCTTTCTTCACATTTTGTTCCTTTCTTTCCTTTTCTTCTCTCTAATTCTCTTTTCCCTCTCCATTCTCTCTCCCCTCGATCCCTCATTCCATCTCCCTCCCTCTTTCCAGTGACTATTTCTTTTTCTCTTTCCATCTCCTTGAATGACTAAACTCTCCTCCATCTCTTCCTTCTCCTCCATCTTTGTGTGTATATATATATATATATATATATATATATATATATATATATATATATATATATATATATATATATACACATACACATACATACATACATATACACATATATATATATCACACATACACACATATATACACATACACATATACACATATAATATATAGTGTATATATTTCTCCTTCCTCTCTTACAGCTTTGTACATGCCAGCCTTTCCACTCTCTTTCTTCATTTCATTCTTCCTCCACATCTTTCTCTTTCTCACCCTCGTCTGTTTTCCCTTCCACGCTTCCTTTTTTCTCTCTCGCTCCTCTCTTTCTTTCTCCACATCTTTCTTTTACACCCATCTCTGTCTGCCTCACCTCCCACCTCTCCATGCACAGTTTTTCTTCCTTCCTTCCTTCCTTGCTCCGTCCACATCTTTCTCCTTCATTCCATCTCTGCCTGACTACCTTCCCCTCCCCTCTTTCTCGTTCTTCCTTCCTTCCTTCCTTCCTTTGCATCTTTCTCTTCCCTGCCTTCCGTACCGCACTGTATGTATGTATTCCTTTCCTCTCCACTTTCTTTTTCTTTTCCCTCCCTTATTCCTTCCTTCCTTCCTGTCTCTCATTCTCCTCTCTTACTATTTATCGGCTAATTTCGTCTCTTTGTTAGCCTCTCACTCTCTTCCCTTTTCTCTCTCTCTTTCTCCTTCTCTATTTAATCTATCAATCTACCTATGTATTTAACTACTTCAATCTATCAATCTATTCGGTTCTACGTTCCTCCTCTTCTTCTCCATCCATCCCTTTATCCATTTCTCCTGCTTCTCTCTTTTACTGGCAATAATCCCACCCGACACTCCCTTCTCCTTTTCATTCTCCTTCTCCTCTTTTCTTTCCTTCTTGTCCATCTCTCTCTCTTTTAACACATTTATCTCATTCATTTAATCCCTGTAGTATTTCCTCCTCCTTCTCTACCGACGACTCACAATGTCATTCCTCGTATACATTAAATTTATGTTTATTTTTAGTTCAGTTTCAATCAAATTTTCACATCTCTGTTAATATTTTCTTTTCTTCCCTTTTTATCAAGAGGTGGAGAGGCTTTATCGTCAGTGTAAGACCCCCGACAGGCAAGGAAGGGGTCATTGTTAAGAGAGAGTGTGTGGTCTGCAACCTTCACTCACTCCTCCCCCCTGTAAATTATAAGGGGATACGTGGCTGACTGTACAATCATAAATAAGTACCTCATTATTCCCCCCCATTAAATTCGGTTATCTCGAGTTACATTTTCACTTACCTACCTATACACTGGCTTTCTTGCATTTGTTGTGTGTGTATTTTGTTTTTTTCTCACCCATGCATTAAGTTTCATCAAGATTCCTTTTACTAAGCCTCAGTATGCCTCATCCTGCCTCTCCCTTGACACCTATCATCTAAAGCCTTGTTTTTCCTGAGCTCTATCCTCCCCCTCCTCCTCCCCCTCCCCTTCCCCCTCCTCCTCCTCCTCCTCCTCCCCCTCCTCCTCCTCCTCCTCCTCCCCCTCCTCACGCCTCCCATCACCACCTTTCTTCTTCTGTACATTCATCCCCGTCTGCCTCCCACTCACTCTTACTAACACTCGGCCTCTATTCCACCTTTTACTCGTATGTAGTGTGCCTCTCTCTCTCTCTCTCTCTCTCTCTCTCTCTCTCTCTCTCTCTCTCTCTCTCTCTTGTTGCAAATCCTATTTCTTCCTCTTTCTTTTCGCTTTCCCTTTTCTTGTTTTACATTTGGTAGGAGCAACATACCATATGCATTTATAAATAAATACATCTAAATACACTAATGTAAATATAACTCTTTCAGTTGCATAAATTTCGCTTTGTGACAATCTTAGAGCAAATAAATTTAACAAAAATACGACACCTGCTCAATTTATTCAACGTTTCCCCTTGCCAGTCTTGTTCAGGACGAAGACACCAAGTTCTGGAGAAGACTGACAAGGTGGAACGTTAAATAAACTGGCTCCCATCCTGCACTTGCTGTTATTCTCTCCAAATAACTGGACACTGAGTCTCATCCAGGACAATTTTATATTTACTTTACCTTCGCGAACTGTTATACCATTTCCATATAATGTAAATAGTGAATGATGGCAAATTGTAGTACAAAAAACATCAATAACAATGCCTATCATCAACATCTACTGATGTCGAAAACCCATGCAGTCAGTCATAACCTTCACAGATATTGTAACTTCTTCCCATATTGCTGAGCTCACGAAACTATACGTATGAAATTAAGATATTAAATATTCTATACCGCTACATCGAAGGGAAATCTGGTAGTTGCTGGAACAATGTCCAGCATGAATAATTACTGGTTAGCAGAGATATGCGTTTTCTCACTTCCATGCAGCCACCAACTATAACCTGTCCACTACAACACAACCCTCAAACAATGATAGGTTTCTCAGGCATCAGAGTAGGAGCCATTATCCAAATATAGTGGTGCGTTGGGAAGGGAAGATCCACATCCCCACCAAAACAAAATATATTTCTTAATATAACAAAAAAAAATCTTCGCATATTTTATGGAAATCATGCACACGTATTTAAAGTACATAATTTAATAATACAACTATGGGAAGTTATTTTTTGTTTGTCCTTATAAAAACTCCTATAATATGCATTTAGACAACTTCAAACAGCTTTGACAAATTTAATGACGTCAAACTTGTGATATAATTGTGGATAATATATTGGTCAATAAAATATATAGAATATCGTCATATAAACTGGGATCCCACAACGTTTCCATACTTGAGAGGAGTGGCAGGGAAGGTGTGTGAGGGTGAGGGCAGCCAGGGAGTTTTAATACTAACAAACGGAACGAAAGGGTCCCTCAATGACACTAAGGCACCCTTAATTGGTTTTAATATTATGGCTGTTACCCCATTCTCTCCCGGTCTCCCTCTCTCTCTCTCTCTCTGTCTTTCCCTCTCTCTCTCTCTCTCCTGGTCTTCCTGTCTTTCCCTCTCTCTCTCTCTCTCTCTCTCACTCTCTCTCTCGTCACACATTCGATCTTTCTCTTCTTTCTCCATTCCTCTGAGCAACCCAATCCCTTCCTCCCTCCTCCTCCTCCTATTCTCTTCTATTTTTCCTCTCTGTCTGCCTATCTCTTTTTTTCGCTCTCTCTCTCTCTCTCTCTCTCTCTCTCTCTCTCTCTCTCTCTCTCTCTCACACACACACACACGGACGCCTCTTATGCCCACTCTTACTCAGTCTACCTACTCAC
>JAWZYT010006350.1:0-17500 GCA_034508575.1 Petrolisthes manimaculis | reverse complement strand
ATGTGTACCCACTTCAGCTTGTCTATCTGTGTGTGTGTGTGTCTGTGTGTGTGTGTGTGTCTGTGTGTGTGTGTGTTGCTTTGAAGTTGGGTCTAGTCGTAAAAGGCCTCACTTAGTTTTTCCTACACCATACATTTTTCCTCCACAGACCAACCAACCAACCAACAGCAGTCAGGGAGGAAAAGCAAGAGGAGGAGGAGGAGGAGGAGGAGGAGGAGGAAGAGGAGGAGGAGGAGGAGGAGGAGGAGGAAGAGGAAGAGGAAGAGGAGGAAGAGGAGGAGGGAGAGTGAATGTGTTGGAGTGAGTTGGAGTGAGAGTTCATTGTCCCTTTTTGGAGTGAAAGAAGAATGTTTTATTTATTATTATTATTATCATTATTATTAGTATTTCTTTTATATAGTTAGCAGAAGTTGTTGTTGTAGTTGTATTATTTAATTATCATTATTATTATTTATATTTTCTTTCATTCATTTTTTTAATTTCTGTTATTTATAGTACAACTAGGAGTAGTAGTAATAGTAGTAGTAAAAGTATAGTAGTATGACAATTATAACAAGAAGTATTAGTAGCATGATAATTATAACTAATGACGATAAAACTCAACAACAACAACAACAACAACAACAAAAACAACAGCAACAAAACACACTGACTGAATGAGTGAGTGACTGGTGGTGGCGAGGATAATGTTTCTACTTGTTTAACGGAGCATAAAACACGTCGCCTCGCCACCATCCCAACCCCCAACACAACCATCCCACCAACCAACCAACCAACACACCAACCAACCCACCAACACACCAACCAACCAACCAACCCACCCACCAACACACCCACCAACACACCAACCAACCGACCCACACAACCCACCAACCAACCACCCACCCACCATCCCACCAACCATTTTCAACGCACGGGTGAACGTGGGAGCAAGGGGTGAATACTTATAAATATATATCTAGGCAACAGTGTGAGTTAGTGTGATGGATGAGGAAATATATCATCATACACACACACACACTCTCCCGGTCGGTCTGTCGGTCGGTACGTACACACACACACTGTCGGAAGAATTAAGAGAGAAAAAAATAATAATGTTTCCTTTTTTCCTTCGTGTGATAATGAGTTTTGGTGGAGTTATTGTTGTTGTTTAAATGTTTGTTTTGATGTGTAGGTGATTGAATGTGTTGTTGTTGTTGTTAAAATCCGGTGTGGTATTGAGTTGTGGTTGTTGTTGTTTTAATGTTTTGATGTATAGATAATTGAATGTTTTGTTGTTAAAATTCGGTGTGGTATTGAGTTGTTGTTGTTGTTGTTGTTGTTGTTGTTGTTGTTATGATGTATAGATGATTGAATATGTTGTTGTTAAAATACGGTGTGGTAGTGATTTGTTGTTGTTGTTGTTGTTGTTTTGATGTATAGATGATTGAATATGTTGCCACTCTATTTTATAATGTTTGATGTGATGTATAGATGATTGAATGTATTTAGTGGAGTTGTTGTTCTGTTTTGATGTATAGATGATTGAATATGTTGTTGTTAGAATCCGGTGTGGTAATGATTTTGTTGTTGTTGTTGTTGTTGTTGTTGTTGTTGTTCTGTTTTGATGTATAGATGATTGAATGTGTTGCTAATCTATATTATAATGTTTGATGATGGAATGTGTTGCCTGAATGTGTTGCCTGTGATAATGATTTTGGTAGAGATTTTATAATGTTTTCGTGATTAGAATATTGAATGAGTTGTCTCTCTCCACTTGTTAATGAGTTTTGGTGAAGCTGTTATAATATTTTGATGTAAGGGTTGATTGAGATATACTGTACTCATCATGAAGATTGACTAACTTTACTACTTGTTTTTGGTGTTGAAGACTTTGCTGTGAAATAATAAACACGGGGGAAAATATGTAGAGTGGATTAACTTTACTTGTTCTTGGTGTTGAAGACTTTGCAGTGGAACAAAAACAAGGGAAATGTGAAGAGTAACTGTACTTGTTCTTGGTGTTGTATGTAGACTTGTAAACAAAGAGGCAATCTTATAATGAAATGAAATAATCAAAGGACATACCAATAGTGAAAGAGTGTGTGTTCCTATATTGTGTTGTCAGCTTAATAAGTGAAATAAAATCAGGGGGACATATGAAGAATGAGAGAGTGAGTGTGTGTGTGTGTGTGGGATATGTAAGCAAAAAGAACACCCCATTATGAAAACAAAAGATAAAAACACTGAAAATATGAAGAGTGAGTGAGTGAGTGAGTGTGTGTGTTTGTGTGTGTGTGTGTTTTCCTTGACGTGTTGTGTGGGACTTGTAACCAGAGACTCGTTACTAAAAGCTGGAGAATAATCGGTATTGTACTATAGTCATAAATATCGAGTGAAATGGATACTAAATTATTCCACCACGTGTTAAATATTCAGCAGTGTGTGTGTGTGTTTTTGTATCCGTGTGTGTGTGTGTGTGTGTGTGTGTCTTAGTGCGAGTGCGTAAGTATGTATGTATGTATCTATCTATGTATGTATGTGTATGTGTATGTGTGTGTGTGTTTCTTAGTGAGTGCAGGTATGTATGAATGTGTGTGTGTGAGAGTAAGTAAGTGAGTGAGTGAGTGTGGCGTGTGCTTCTAATTGTGTGTGTGTATGTGTGAACAAAACAGACAGACTGACACACAGAAAGACAGACAGGCAGAGGGATGAACCACAAGGCAAACCACCAACCAACCAACCAACCCTCCAAGGGCTTCATGGTGGCTTGGGTTATAAATCAGGTTGATGCCAGACACTATATTATTATCTGTGGCGAAGAGTGAGTGTTGCTAAAGTAAACATTGGAACACGAGGAGGAGCAGGAGGAGGAGGAGGAGGAGGAGGAGGAGGAGAAACAGAAGGAGGAGGAGGAGGAACAAAAGGAGGAGGAGGAGAAACAGGAGGAGGAGAAACAGGAAGAGGAAGGGGAGGAGGAGAAACAGAAGGAGGAGGAGGAGGAAGAGAAACAGGAGGAAGAGGAGAGGGAGGAGAAACAGGAGAAGGGGAATGAAAGTCGGCTGGAAGGAGAGAGAGTGAGTGGGAAAATAGGAATGAGTGGAAAGTATAAACGGAGAGGGGAACTAACATTATTTTACTGGAACAGGTCTGAGGGAACCAGCATGTGAATGTAGAAACGAATGGAACGTGAGGAACTTGGGAAATAGAGATAAATATAATAAACACACACACATACTTACATACACACACATACACACACACACATACATACAGGGGATTTGAAGGTAGTCTATACCACCTTCATATTACCCTCCCTACTGTACTCCTCCCCAGTGTGGTCTTCATCTCTCACTAAAACACAGCAACAACAGCTGGAGAAAGTACAGAAGAGGGCATGCAGGGTCATACTTGGCCCTGCCTACACCAGCTACAATCATGCCCTCACCACCCTGAGTCTGCTCAGCCTGACAGTCATGTATGAACAAGCCCTTATCAAGTTTGGAGAAGGCTTGTTAAGTAACCCACGTCACCGTCACCTACTACCACCTAACGCTCCTCCATTAGCCAGGGCTACCCGACACCAAAACAAACTGGTGCCGCTCAAAGCCCCTCGCACTGACCGCTATCGCCATAGCACTATTCACACTTTAGTGCGAACGATAAACAATTAAATTAACATGTACTGTATGTCTCCAAGTTGTAGCATTAGTTCTTAGAATTAAGAATTAATATTAATGTAATTTTTCCCCTATGTATATTTTCAGTCTCTGACTGCCATGTAAATAAACCGTTAATTATTATTATTATTATTAATTTTATTATTATACACACACAAAACTACAAGACAACACAGCTTTATAAAAAAAAATCAAAACATACACCCCAACACAGGTATATATACAAAATAAACGTAAATTAACACACACATACACACACACACACACACACACACACACACACACACATATATAGAGGCTAACATAACTATATATAAAACTAAACGTAAATAAAAAAAACACACACACATACATACAACAGAGAATGAAGTGATAAGGATCCTAGCATATCATAGAGGCTAATTTCGTTAACAAGAGAACCGGTAGCTGGAGCAGACAGGTTTGGGCTCGACAGGTTTAGTCATTAGGGAACCTCGTTTGACTGATCCGTAATTAGCTTCAATCTCAGTAACACAACCCCACCATTTTTTAAACCTTTTTTGTGAGTGATATTACTTATTTAAAAGAGGAGGGGATGGGTGGGGGAAGGTAAGGATGGTGATGAAGGAGAGGATGGTGGGTAGGATGGGTATTGAGGGAGGAGGAGGAGTATAGGCTGGGTATTGAGGAAGGAGGAGAGGGTATTCTAGCTCCATGGGTAGTGCATGGGTGTTGAGGGAGGAGGAGGAGAGGGTGGGTATTGAGGGAGGGAGGAGGAGAAGGGGTAGAGAAAGGAGGAATTGGTAGAAGAAAGATACTTACATTAGGAGGAGAAAGATAGTTAGATAGTTAGATACCGTAATTGGATAGTTAGATAGTTGGATAGTTGGATAGTTTAATACATTGTTGTTTATACTTCCTCCAGCTTTCAACAACCCTCTTTCACCTTCCTCCATCCTCCAACACACCTTTCACCTTCCTCCAGCCTCCAGCACCCCTCTTTCACCTTCCTCCAGTCTCCAACACACTTTTCACCTTCCTCCAGCCTCCAGCACCCCTCTTTCACCTTCCTCCAGCCTCCAACACACCTTTCACTTTCCTCCAGCCTCCAGCACCCCTCTTTCACCTTCCTCCAGCCTCCAACACACCTTTCACTTTCCTCCAGCCTCCAGCACCCCTCTTTCACCTTCCTCCAGCCTCCAACACACCTTTCACCTTCCTCCAGTCTCCAGCACCCCTCTTTCACCTTCCTCCAGCCTCCAACACACCTTTCACCTTCCTCCAGCCTCCAGCACCCCTCTTTCACCTTCCTCCAGCCTCCAACACACCTTTCACCTTCCTCCAGCCTCCAGCACCCCTCTTTCACCTTCCTCCAGCCTCCAACACATCTTTCGCCTTCCTCCAGCCTCCAGCACCCCTCTTTCACCTTCCTCCAGCCTCCAGCTCATCCTCTTTCACCTTTCAACTTTTCTCCAATCTCCAATATCCTTCCATCTCCAACTTATCCATTTCTATCAATTTCCAGCATCCTTTTAACATTCCCTCAGCTCCTTTTCCATCTTCCTTTGGTCGGGAGGAGGAGAGAGAAGGGGAGAAGAAGGCAGAGAGAGAGAGAGGTAAAGAGAAGAGAGGGGGAGAGAGATAGATAGAGAGAGGTGGGGGGGGGGGGAGGAAACAGCGAAAGGTAGAGAGAAAAGAGGGAGGAAAGGAGAGGAGGGAGAGAAGGTAGAGGAGAGAAGCAAGAGCGAGAGGCAGAGGAGAGGGAGGGAGGGAAGGGAAAGAAGGGAGAGAGAGAGAGAGGGAGAGAGAGGAGAAGGTAGACGAGAGGAGGGAGGGAGAGGGAGGGAAAGAAGGGAGAGTGCAAGAGGGAAGGGAGAGGGAGGGAAGGAGAGAAGAGAGAGGTCGAGAGGGAGAGAGAGGGAGGGAAGTGAGAAGGGAGGGAAGGGAGAGAAGGGAAGGGAGAGAAGGGAAGGGAGAGGGAGGGAGGGAGAGAGTGGAGGGAGAGGCCTGGCAGTAGTGAGAGGCAACTTTAGGCTCGTGGACCCGGCGGCAAAAATATTAAGCTTTTGGTGTTTTTCAATAAGGGTTTGATTTCTCGCCACAACTCAGGTCTTACCGTCTTTAAAGGTAAGGGGAAAATGTTGTGTTGGTAAATCTGGAGCAACTGAATCCTCCAAACTATTCCAAGCAACAGAACACCATTATTTTTGCTCTTATGGTCCTGTTTCCTGGTATATTTTGAAGGAATCAAGGCACTCCAATGTACCAAAAAAGAATTACCACCTTAAAGGGGGTAATTTTGTGTTGGTAAATCTGGAGCAATTGAATCCTCCAAACTATTCCAAGCAACAGAACAATACCATTATATTTGTTCATCTGTAGGTCATGTTTCTTGATATACTTTGGAGTGCCTTGATTCCTCCAAACTATGTCAGGAAACAGGACCAGATGAAAAAAATATAATGGTGTTCTGTTGCTTGGAATAGTTTGGAGGAATCAGTTGCTCCAGTTTGATTTACCAACACTGTACTACTGCTACCTCCTTTAAGGCTGAGAAAGGAAGGGGGGTAAGGGGGGGTATTGTTTGTTTGTTCTTGACGGTGTGTGTGTGTGTGTGTCGTGGAAAAGTGAGGGAGGGAGGAGATGAGAGGAGTTAGGAGATATACAAAGGAATATACAAAGGACACTCAAACAGCAACAGACTTACTGGTCCTTTCAAGGCTGCTTGATTTTGCTATTCTATCTAACCTACAAGGGCGAGGGAAAGTATAGCAAAGAAGAAGGGAGAGGAGAGGATTGGAGGTGGGGAGAGTGAAGGTGGAGAGAGTAAAGGAGTGGAGGTGGAGAGGTGAGTGAGGGAAAGGAGAGGAGAAGAGTGAAGAAAGGAAAGTGAGAGTGTGTGAGTAGAAGAGTGAGGAAGAGGTGTGGGTGGAAAAGTGTGGACTGTGATGTGGGGAGAAAGAGTCGAGTGAAATATTGAGGAAGAGGAAAGGAGAGGAGAGGAGAGGAGAGGAGAGGAGAGGAGTAGGATGTGGAGGGAGAAGAGAAGAGAAGAGAGGAGAGGAGTAGGATGTGGAGGGAGAAGAGAGGAGAGGAGAGGAGTGAAAATGGGAGAGTGAGGGTGAGGCGAGAAGAGGAGCGGGGAAGTGAGGGAAAGGAGAGAAGTGGAAATGTGAGGGTGTGTGGATAGAAGTGTGAAGAGAGAGAGAGAGAGAGAGAGAGAGAGAGAGAGAGAGAGAGAGAGAGAGAGAGAGAGAGAGAGTGATGTGAAGATTGTAGGAGGGTGAGGGTAAGGGAGTGAGAGTAGAAGAAGAGGGAAGGAGGGTGGTGAATATAAAGGACAAAACGGAAGAGGAAGAAGGAAGGAATTAAACAAGGAAGATGAAAGGGACGAAGAAAAGAGTAAACAAGTATGTAAAGGACAAGAATAAGAATGAAGATGAGGAAGGAGTTAAGGAGAGGAAATAGAAGAAAGTATGAGGAAGGAAGAGAGGTAATAGAAAATATGAGGAAGGAAAGGAGGTAATAGGAGAAGGTGTGAGGGAGGAAAGGAGGTAATAGGAGAAGGTGTGAGGAAGGAAAGGAGGTAATAGGAGAAGGTGTGAGGGAGGAAAGGAGGTAATAGGAGAAGGTGTGAGGGAGGAAAGGAGGTAATAGGAGAAGGTGTGAGGGAGGAAAGGAGGTAATAGGAGAAGGTGTGAGGAAGGAAGAGAGGTAATAGGAGAAGGTGTGAGGGAGGGAGGGAGAGAGGTAATATAAGGTGTGAGGAAGGAAGGGAAACAATAGGGTAACGTGTGAGGAAGGAAGAGAAGGTGTGAGTGAGGGAGGTAGGAAGGAAGAGAAGGTGTGAGTGAGGGAGGAAGGAAGGAAGAGAAGGTGTGAGGGAGGGAGGTAGGAAGAGAAGGTGTGAGGGAGGTAAGAAAGAAGGAAGGGAGGTGAGGGAGGAAGGAAGAGAAGGTGTGAGGAAGGAAGGAAGGAAGGAAGGAAGGAAGGTTGGTGAGGGAGGTAGGAAGAGGTGTGAGGGACGGAGGTAGGTAGGAAGGAAGGAAGGGAGGTGAGGGAACAGTGGTGTGTATGTCCTGTATGAAACCCACTTTGGCTTCACTCCCACCACCTGACTACATTTACATGCATCACCATCCTACCCTAACCTCGGACCCCTGCCTGCTTCCTGCCTTCCTGCCTGCCTACCTGCCACGCTATTCCACGCTTGCCTGCCTACCTGCCGCGCTATGCCACGCTTCCCTGTCTGCCTGCCACGCTATGCCACGCTTGTCTACCTTTCTGCCTGTTTGCCTGCCACGCTATGCCACGCTTGTCTGCCTACCTGCCACGCTTGTCTGCCTACCTGCCACGCTAAGCCACGCTTGCCTGCCTGCCTGCCTATTTGCTTACTATCCATGCTACGGCAATGTCGACATTATCACAGTCACCACAACTACCAACATGACCACTATGACCATTACATCATCAACAACAACACAACACCAACACTCACAACTACTTTCATTACAACTACCCTATGTACAGTCGGCCTCAGAAATTCGTACACAGAGGATTGGTTACAAAGTGGTCATCTAGATATTATATTCTACACAATACTACAGTAGTGATTGTTTTGCTTTACTGATTCGAATATGAACTAAATAACATTGCTAGAAAAGTTTTATTGGTGCTAGGAAATTAATGCACTAAAATTTCTAGTTGTTACGAACCCTTGATGTGACCACACACCAACATACACACACACACACACACACACACACACACACACACACACACACACACACACACACACACACACACACACACACACACACACACACACACTACGTATCTAGCAACACACATTAACACACACCAACATACATACCAACACACACACACACACACACATACACACTATCTATCAAGCAACACACCTTAGCTACTTGAAACCACTATCAATTTACCAGCAACACACATTAACACACACCAACATACATACCAACACACACACACACACACACACACTATGTATCAAGCAACACACCTCAGCTACTTGTAACCATTATCAATTTACCAGCAACACACTTTAACTAACCTGTAACGCAACTTTACATAGTCGTAACTCACATCACACCTATACCTTGCAACACACTTCAACAATCTGCAATACATTATAATTATCCAGTCTGCAACACACCTCACATTACACTTACCTTGCAACATACCTCACCCATCTGCAACACACACATACATACACACACCTGCAACACACCTCACATTACACATACCTTGCAACACACCTCACCCATCTGCAACACGCACATACATACACACATCTGCAACACACCTCACATTACACATACCTTGCAACACACCTCACCCATCTGCAACACACACACACACACCTGCAACACACCTCACATTACACTTACCTTGCAACATACCTCACCCATCTGCAACACACACATACATACACACACCTGCAACACACCTCACATTACACATACCTTGCAACACACCTCACCCATCTGCAACACACACACACACACACACACACACACACACACACACACACACACACACACACACACACACACCTGCAACAAACAAGGTGGATACAGTAAGTGCTGGGGTGGAAAACAGGAGCAGGAAGTAACCCATTAGACTGTAAAAGAAGTGTGAAATTTGACTCACGAGTTCTAAACAATATCATTATTTTTGTACAGTGGGAAGCAAAAGTCAAGAGTCGTTGTTTGTTACATCTGCCAAGTCGTGAAAATTATACAGTATGGAAATATATGAGCTTCATTCATAGACTCGTAAAATGAAAAAAAACACAAAAAAAAACAGAGTTGTTTATTAATTTGTCACTTTGATATCATTGTAGTTCTGTATGTTGGTGAGTGTGTTTATTTGTATGATTATAATTATATTCTTTATGTTTTCCTTCAAGAAGCACTGAGTGAGGCGACACGACTTTTGCCTTGTGCACAGAAATAATAATATATGTTTTGGTCACACCATAGTTAAATTTTACACTTATTTTTACTTAAACAGAAATATTTAAAGTTTTGGTTACACTAGTTAAATTTTACACTTATTTTTACTTACACAGAAATATTTAAAGTTTTGGTTACACTAGTTAAATTTTACACTTATTTTTACTTACACAGAAATATTTAAAGTTTTGGTTACACTAGTTAAATTTTACACTTATTTTTACTTACACAGAAATATTTAAAGTTTTGGTTACACTAGTTAAATTTTACACTTATTTTTACTTACACAGAAATATTTAAAGTTTTGGTTACACTAGTTAAATTTTACACTTATTTTTACTTACACAGAAATATTTAAAGTTTTGGTTACACTAGTTAAATTTTACACTTATTTTTACTTACACAGAAATATTTAAAGTTTTGGTTACACTAGTTAAATTTTACACTTATTTTTACTTCCACAGAAATAATATTACTGTTTTGGTCACACTAGTTAAATTTTACACTTATTTTTACTTCCACAGAAATATCTAAATTGTTTTGGTCACACTATCTAAATTTCACACTTATTCTTACTTGTACAGTTGACTCCAGTAGTAACGAGCACAGCGCCCGGTAGGAGGTTCAGAGAAAAATAACACCAGTGTATTAGTTTACTTTTACTATTATAGAAGGATACTACAGCAGGAGTTGGTTCTAGCCATTCATTCATTTATTTGTTATCTGGAGCAACTGAATCTTTCAAACTATTCCAGGCAACAAAAATACCATTATTTTTGTCTATCTGGTCCTGTTTCCTGGCATATTTTGGAGGAATCTGGAGCAACTGAATCTTCCAAACTATTCTAAGCAACAGAACACCATTATTTTTGTCTATCTGATCCTGTTTCCTGACATACTTTGGAGGAATCAAGGCACTCCAATGTAACAAAAGTGAATTACACCCTTAATAAACATCTACCTCACACACATATACACACACACCTACCTCACACATCCATCTCGCCTTTACACACAAACATCTACCTCACACACATACACACACACATCCATCTCACCTTTACACACACACACACACATTTACCTCGCACACATACACACACACACACACATCTACCTCGCACACATACACACACATACACACACACATACACACACACATCCATCTCACCTTTACACACACACACACATCCATCTCACCTTTACACACACACACACACACACAGATTATCCCCTTCACTAAAGACTCCCGAATCGATGCCCAATGACCCGTGAATGAACATGTAATAACAATTGTTGTCAGGTGGAAGAAAAACTAGTTACTCAAGACTTGTTGCTACAGTCCTGGTTAAAACTTGTCATATCTTCCATTCTGTATGTTTGTGTGTGTGTGTGTGTGTGTGTGTGTGTGGAAGGGTGAGATGGATGTGTGTGTGTGTGGAAGGGTGAGATGGATGTGTGTGTCTGTGAGAGAGGTTGATGTGCGTGTGTATGTGTGTGTAAAGATGAGATGGATGTGTGTGAGGTAGATGTTTGTGTGTGTGTGTATGTAATGGTGAGATAGATGTGTGTGAGGTAGATGTGTGTGTGAGTATGTGTGTGAGGTAGATGTGTATGTGTGTGAGGTAGATGTGTGTGTGTGTGAAGTGTGTGTGTGTGTGTGTGTGGCTAAAATCTGCTGAGAACATGGAGCTATATACCAAGAATGTGAACTATCCTTACTGTCTCTCCTCCTTGCTATATACTGCCTCCATGGCTGAGAGAAGGAGAGAGGGAGTGTTTGGGGTGAGGGAGGAGAGAAGCCGGCTATCTACCGCTCCTCTCCTTCCCTCCCTACATTCATACCAACCTTCCTCTACCCATCCTTCCCTCCCTCCCTACCTTCTTACCTAAACATCCCTTACCTTCCTCCTTCCATCCCTACCACTATCCATCCATCTCTCCCTCCCTCCCTACCTCCTTACTTAAACATCCCTTCTCTCCCTCCCTCCCTCCTTCCTTCCCTCCCTTCCTACCTAAACATCCCTCCCTCCCTACCTAAACATCCCCTTACCTCTCTTCTTTCCTCCATCCCTCCCTCCCTCCCTCCCTCCTTCCCTCCCTTCCTACCTAAACACCCCTCCCTCCCTTTCTTCTTCTCTCCCTACCTTCCTACCTAAACATCCCCTTACCTCTCTTCTTCCCTCCATCCCTCCCTCCCCTTCCTACCTACCTGGCCACTCACTTTCCCAGGTTAATATGAAGACAAATGGTACAAAAGAATGGAGATGAATGGACAGAGGGTGTGAATGGGAG
Organism: Petrolisthes manimaculis; assembly: GCA_034508575.1. Lineage (NCBI taxonomy): Eukaryota > Metazoa > Arthropoda > Malacostraca > Decapoda > Porcellanidae > Petrolisthes > Petrolisthes manimaculis. The sequence continues at coordinate 5,580 of JAWZYT010006350.1, read as the reverse complement.
GAGGAGCCGACTTAGTGGTGTTAATGTAAATGTGTTGGTGGTAACAGAAAAACAATGCTAGATGAGACGAATTTATATGCTCAAGTGTGTGTGTGTGTCTTTTTTTGTGCGTGTGCAGGGATAAGATTTGTGTGTTTGTGTGTTTGTGTGTATGTGTGTGTTTGTAGGGATACGAGTGGTGTTTTTTTTTTTTGTGTGTGTGTGTGTGTATTTGTGCGCGTGCAGGCGTGTGATTTGTGTGTGTGGTATTTTTTTGTATACTTGTGCGTGTGCAGGGTTACGATTTGTGTGTGCGTGTGTGTATGTGTGTGTGTGTGGTCGAAATCCCGCTAGGATGTCCTTGTGTGTGCATGAGCTTGTCTTAACTTATGCCTGTGCACGTGTGTGTGTGTGTGTATGTGTATGTGTGTGTGTGTAAAAGAGATAACATACATTGGAGTGTGGACAGACCTTTCGCTTCTTTAAAAATACAATATCTCCTGAACTAAGTTACACCCGTAGTTTAAAAATAATTTGAGGGCCCTTACTGGAGCTCTATGAACCCTCCAAATAATCCAGGCCACAAAACGCTTCAGTGTTTCGAATAGGGAATCTGTTGCCTGGAGTAGTTTGGAGAATTCATAGAGATCCAGTAAGCGCCCTCATTTTTTTTAAAACTACGAGTGTGAACTTTGAAGAGCCATGAATTAAGAAAGAAGCAGGAAGTGTCAGTGTGTGTGTGTGTGTGTGTATGTGTGTGTGGCGAAGGGGTGTTCGATTTAACAGATATATAGACAGACAAACAGGTTGAAAAAGAGACTGATGAAAGCTAAAACAAAAGCCAAACAAAAAGTTTTATTTGAAACACTGTACAGTATACTGTATTCTGTGTTGTATTTAATTGTTTATCTATCTAATACATCAGCATACATTCTCATCATCCCTGTAGTATGTGTGTGTGTGTGTGTGTATGTGCGCGTGTGTGTGTGTAACAGGAGTAGTAGTGGTGGAAGAGGTTTTTAACAAGTCAGGAAAGGGATGTGTAGGAAGATAGTGACTTGTGTGTGTGTGTGTGTGTGTGTGTGTGTGTGTGTGTCTTAATAAGTGTATTCGGGGTTGGTGTGGAGATATGGTAGGTGTGTACAGAATATAGATGAGGCTATGGAGCACTACACACACACACACACACACACACACACAAAATTACTATAAAAACAAGTGCATCTGTACAAACACACACACACACTTACTCTAAAAACATGTGCATCTGTACACACACAAACACACACACACACACATTTACTACTGAAACAACTGCATCTGTACAAACACACACACGCACACACACACACACACTTACTATTAAAACCATTGCATCTGTACACACACAAACACACAATCAAACAAACACACACACACACAAACTTACTATAAAAACAAATATATCCGTACCAGCATACATAGCATATATTTTCTTTTCATTGGAGTGCCTTGATTCCTCCAAAGTATGCCACGAAACAGAACCATATGGACAAATATAATGGTGTTCTGTTGCTTGGATTAGTTTGGAGGAATCATTATCTACAAAAAAAGCCAGAACTATACTCTCCCCTTAAACAAACGAGGTTGAAGGAAATGGCTTGTTCTACATTTATTATTAGTTTATTATTTATGTTCTCAATTACTCTTATAATTTTCCTTAGGTGTTCACTATAGGTGGTGGAGAAGTGAGGCACATATATATATAGGGAATGATGGAAAACAGACACACAGTTATACATCCAAATATAATCAACACATAAGGACACACACACACATGCAATTAACGAGGAAACAGGTAATATACGAATACAAAGACATACATACATACATACACGAGAAATAACACACACACACACACACATACACACAGGAAACACATCTATATAAGTGCAATGTTGATGGTATACGTGTCAAGTTGTGTGTGTGTGTGTGTGTGTGTATGTGTGTGTGTGTGTGTAGACACCTGATGCTACAAGTGTGGTGACTGAAAGAACACTTGTACACACTTCTAAGCCACACACACACACACACACACACACACACACACACACACACACACACACACACTTGTTTCAGAGATGTTTACGAACTCCTGTGTGTAGGTTATATGGCTTGCATGTGTGTGTGTGTGTGTGTGTGTGTGTGTGTGTGTGTGTACCAGAAGTGGATGATTTTGTGTGTGTGTGTATGTGTCAGAAATAGATCTATATTCTATGTGTGTGTGTGTGTGTGTGGAGAACTAAACAGCACCGAAACAGAGATAGAAATATAGCCAAACAGTCTACAAACAAAGCCAAAAATAGAAGCAAAATAAATAGCCCAACAACACCCCAAAAAAATAGCCAAGTAGCCTAAAAAAATCCAGCCCATCCCTTCTGCATGTGTAGCTGCCTGTGTGTGTGTGTATGTGTGTGTGTGAGTGTGTGTGTGTGTGTGTGTGTTCAATATTGCAATGCCGGCCATCCAGACTAACTTTCATTATTCAGGGTGAAAAATACATGTTGTGAAATACTAAAGATACAGAGAGGGTGTGGATGGATGGATGTCAAATATGTAGGTGGTGTGGTGGTGGTGGTAGTGGTGGTGGTGGTGGTGGTGATGGTGGTGTTGTGGTTGTGGTTGTGGTGGTGATGGTGGTGGTGATGGTAGTAATGAAAATAATGGTGGTTATAGTAATGGTAGTAATAGTATTAGTAGTAGTGGTAATAGTGATGGTAGTAATGATAGTGGTGATAGTGATAGTGGTGTCAGAACATGAATATATCATGGTGACGTCATCTGTCACCAACAAATAACATTAACGTTTGACGAGATGCCAATATACCAGCCTTTGTTGTACAGGTGAAAGGTTACTAACATGGCTATTAAACCTTTGTGTATATATATGTATATACACACACAGGCATACATACATATATAGATATACAGGCATGCATACACCATTCCGTACATACATAGCCATACATACACACATACTGTATATAGATACAAACACATACACAGGCATACATATACAGACACACATATATAGATACATACACAGGCATGCATACATATATAAACATACATATAGACACATATAAACACACACACACGTAATTCTACACCCTTGAATATATCCTATGTTTATGTACAACACACACACACACACACACACACACACACACTCATAACCACCAAACCGTATAATGCTAGAACCTCTTCCCTAAAACTGTGAGAGAATTACTACCACTATACATAATATTATAACCTCCCCTCCTTCACCTTATAAAACTCACATAATATAATACTACTGTAGCTGTCTCCCCTCCCTACTCTGTCACAAGGAAGTGTGTGTGTGTGTGTGTCTGTGTGTGTGTGTCTGTGTCTGTGTGTGTGTAAAACTAAATAGCACCGAAAAAAGCCAAATATCTCATCAATATAGTCAAACAATCTACAAACATAGCCAAAGTAGAAGCAATATATAGCCTTTTTAAAGGCATGATTATTCCTCCAAACTATTCCAAGCAACAGACCACCATTATAATTGTTAATCTGGTCCTGTTTCCTGGCATACTTTGGAGGAATCAGGCACTCTATAATGTACCCAAAAGTATACTCTCACCTAAAAGCGACTTGATTCCTCCAAAGTATGCCAGAAAACAGGACCTGATTAACAAATATAGTAGTGACATGTTACTTGGAAAAGTTTGGAGGAATATGGTTACTCCAGCTCTATTAATTAACACTGTACTAAATGGTTGATCTGAAGCATTGGGATTTTTAGACGCCACATGTGAGTTAAATGAATAAAAAGTCTTGAAAATAGGAAAAGGAGAAAGAGGAAGAAGAGGAGTAGGAAGGAAAATGTGATGATGAGGAGAAAGAGTAGGAGGAGGAAGAGAGAGGAAGAGAGAGAGGAAAAGGGGAAGAAGAGGAGTTGGAGTAGAGGAAGAAGAGGAGAAAGGAAGAAGAAGAGGAGGAGGAGGAGGAGGAACATTGGAGGAGGAAGAGGAGGAGGAGGAAGAAATGGAGGAGGAGGAGGAGGAGGAGGAGGAGGAAGAAGAAGAGGAGTTGTTGGAGGAGGAAGAGGAGGAGTTGGAGGAGGAAGAGGAAGAAGAAGAAGAGTTGTTGGAGGAGGAAGAGGAGGAGTTGGAGGAGGAGGAGTTAGAGGTGGAGGAGGAGGAGTTAGAGGAGGAGGAGGAGGAGTTAGAGGAGGAGGAGGAAGAACATTGGAGGAGGAGGAGGAGGAGGAAGAAGTGGAGGAGGAGGAGGAGAAGGAGGAAGAAGAAGAGGAGTTGTTGGAGGAGGAAGAGGAGGAGTTGGAGGAAGAGGAGGAGTTGGAGGAGGAGGAGTTAGAGGTGGAGGAGGAGTTAGAGGTGGAGGAGGAGTTAGAGGTGGAGGAGGAAGAGGAGGAACATAGGAGGAGGAGACAGGTCAGAGGACTTTCCGGAAGCCACCATTAATTCTTACACGCCCAGAGAAAAATGTGTCGGAGGGCCAAGTTGGTGCGCACACACACACACGCACACACACACACACACACACACACACACACACACACACACACACACTCACACACACACACGCTCACACATACACACACATACACACTCACAGACACAGACACACACACACACACACGCTCACACACACACACACTCACACACACACATACACACACATACACACACTCACAGACACACACATACTTTCACAGACACACACACATTCACAGATAGACATATATCCACATACACACACGCACACACACACACACGCTCACAGACACACACATACTCTCACAGACACACACACATTTACAGATACAGACATATATTCACACACATACACACACACACTTTCATAGATAGACATATATTCACACACACACACATATACACATTCACAGATAGATATAATATTATATTAATACACACACACACACACACACACAGATGTATATGCTGACTAACGGACACATCCACACATCCACACACACACACACATTCACAGATGTACATGCTGACTAACGGACACATACACACATACACACACGTCTGGTTGGCAGGAAATGAAAAGCCAATGAAAGGGAGAGTAGCGGTGTTGTGTGTGTGTATATGTGTATGTATGTGTCTCTGTCTGTATGTGTGTGTGTGTGTGTGTAGATATTATGTACTGTGTGTATGTCAGCAATTATATCCATGAATGTGTGTGTCTGTGTGTGTGTGTTGTGTGTTTAAGTGTGTGTATGTGTGTGTGTGTGTGTGGGTTGTAGTGTGTGTGTAATGTGTCTCTGTGTGTGTGTGTGTGTGTGTGTGTGTGCTCGAAAATTATATGGATCGTCAACACTCTCCCTCTGTAGTGAACATGACTCTGCCTCGAAGTTCATTCCATAGATGGCGCTGTGTAGTTGTGGAAGGAATGTGGTCTGCAGGGTTGAAATTTCGGGAAACAGCTCTGCTCGTACCAATGAGTCATGAGCTCTCAGGCAGAGTGGTTGAGGAATGCTATTATGGAAATTTAGAACCTATATTACACAATGAGTAGGTGAAGCCAAGGTAAAGTTGTTCGTAGTTG
>JAWZYT010006349.1:10000-25000 GCA_034508575.1 Petrolisthes manimaculis | reverse complement strand
ACAAGCCATAACTGGTAAACTGTTATCCCAGATCCGTATATTTGAATATCTTGGGAGAAACACTGAGTTATTTTTTGTGGCAGTTCACCTATTCCATAATGGTTTTAAGGGGAATGTGTCTTTTGGTCCTTTATAGTACCATGATTCCTCCAAAGTATAGTACCGGTATGTCAGGAAACGGGAACAGGTTAACAATAATAATGGTGTCCTGTTGCTTGGAATAGTTTCAATTATACTGTGGAGCTGCTATAACGAAACAGGAGGATAAGGTATATCTGTTATAATATAGCTGTAGTATGAAATATGGTGCTGACGTGGGCAAATCTTAAATCCCAGGTTAGGTTAGGTATGGTAACGTAAATACTCTTTCCTCAATACTTTGGTCAAAAATTATTAGAATAATTATGAGTGTCTATGAAAAAGTTAATTAAATTGTAAAAATCCAAGTGGACCTGTTCTTCAGAATTATGGTGTGACACAAGCCTACAAATTATATTACAGTATACATTTTGTGCTGTAGGTTATTATATTTTCTTAATACTGTATCCCTCAGTACCTGTCATCAGTTATTATCCTGCCAAAGTTTCATCTCCTTACCTTACACAGGTACAGTTGGACACAGGAATTGTGCTACAACCCAGGTGAAATATACTTGTCCCATTTGAGTAACCAGTGTCTATTATCAGGTAGTTGCTTTTTATTACCATCCTTAATACCTGCCCCTGGTGTCTCCTATTTGGCACTAAGGAACTTGATATTGGGAGAAATTGACCATCTTTCACTTGGGCTGTACCTCGAATTCCTGTGTCCAACTGTACCTACACTATATTATGAGTACCTATGAACAAGTTAAGTAAGTTGGAAGACTCCAAGTGGAACTGGTTTTCAGAATTAGGGTGTGTGACACAAGCCTATACATTATGTGATACAATTTGTGCTGTACATTATTATATTTTCTTAATATACCTCAGTACTTGTCATCAATAAGTATCCTACCAAAGTTTCATCTCCTTACCTTACACTATAAAGTACAGGATTTCCCCCCAAAAATGTGCTCACTCCTTGACTGGCCATTACTCATATACAAGTATTTTGTTTTTATTTTGGTATTTATTGACATAGATACAAGTCTAATGAGTTAGAGAAACTAACATAACTAATATATATACAGTATGCCTGTTGTGATGTATAAAGGAAATATAATACTGTACAGTACTGTTGCCTATATATGATGCTGCAGTACTGGAAGAATAATTTTATTGTTTTTTTATGTTTTTTTGTGTACAGCCTACAGTACAGTCAGCACTGTACTAAACATGAACAGATCTGTATTCTTTAAATTATATATTGTACAGTACAGTACATTGTTCCTACAGTATAAATCTAATGACATTTCATATAGGAGGCCCATTTATGTACAGTACGGTACAGTATTTATATTTTTGTACCCACGTTTTTAAAAATACATTTGTATTTTTGTACCAAGCTTTATTTATAATTTCCTATCTAAACATGAACATATCTTTATCCACTGAAATGCTGAATATTGTTCCTACAGTATAAATCCCATATGAGGCCAACTTAAACATTTTTATTTTTGTACCCATATTCTTTAAACGTCTCTCCCTTTTTTTAACTTTACATTGTATATTCTTGTTTATTTCATTGTAATTATTATTGCAGATGCCAAGGGGATGTTGTGTTCCTGGATGCAAGGCCAATTATAAGACCTTTGAGGTGTCTGCATTCCGGTCCCCTTCTGATGAAAGACGACGGCTGCAATGGGTAAAGGCTATCCATAGGGAAGACTTCACACCATCCACTACTTCAGTGGTCTGTGCCAGACGTTTTGAAGAGCATTTCATCATTAGGGAAGATAGTATTACACGTCCGGATGGAACTGTAATTACTGCCAAGAGAGGGACACCAGCTCTAGCAAAGGATGCATTCCCAACCATCTTTCCTAACCAGCCGAAGTACTTGTCAAAGGAAGCACCACCTGCTCACACAAACCCACAAGAAAGAAAAGACAAGATGCTTACAAGAGATGAAGTACAATTTCCAGTATGGATGGAAAATGACATGATAAACAGTTTTGAGGAGTTTGGTGATAAATTTGTTGGTAAGCTTTGTAAAGATTGGCTGTTTGTTTCCAGTGATTGTTGTGTGTGTCTTTTAAAACCCAATTGTGATGGCCAGCCAAATATAACTGCATCATTAAAGTGATGAAAGACTTGAAGGTTTTTATCTGGTATGAAAACATTGCATTCAATTTAAAAAAAATTGAGTGGCTTCTTGGATCAGAAATAAGAGTGATCGGTGGACAAAATTTGAAAATTTAATGAGTACGGTAACTTGAGTTCTTACTCTAAATCTGCAGTCAGTGATGTTGACAAAATCCCTCACTGTATTCAAGTTATTAGGGAGGTGTTGGAAACTAAATCAGAAATGGAGAGTGAATCGGAAATTGACAGGAATTTAGAGTGTGGTGTGTTGTGGTTCTGTGGTGAACAGCTAAACATGTTTTGTAAAGAAAAAATGAGATACAGCTGTGAGTTTTTGGTTTGGGCCTATAAAATTTATTTATCATGATACTCACTGTACACAGACCTACGTGACACAAAAGTAATTATTCTCCCTCGTCCTGATTATCTAAGGAAGTTTAATGTAACCAGTGCAAATTCAGTGTTGATAGAAAATTCTCATGAACAGTTTTTGAGGGAAAATTTTCCTAAATTAAAGTGAAGAAAGATTGGTGAATGTCCTGCTTGATGAGATACATGTGGAAAAAAAATCTCGCATATAAAGGTGGTAAGATTTATAGTGCTTCTATAAATTCATGTGAACCTACAACAACCATTCAGGCTTTTATTATTTCTTCCCTCTTTTCCAAAAGCAGACATGTTACCGCTCTGTATCCAGTAAGCAATCTGACAGCAGACACACTCCTTGAGTTGACACACAAGGTTTTGGCATTCCTACATGACATAGGGTACAAAGTAGTATCATTAATATCTGACAACAACAGGGTAAAAAGAAACATGTTTGAGAAGATGTGTGGAGGTAGTCTTGCTTCCTCCATTTAAAATCCCTATGATTCAGGTGTGCCACTTTTCTTCCTTTTTTATTCAGTTCATCTATTTAAATGTATAAGGAATAATTGGTTGAGTCAGAGAAATCCCATACAGACTTTTGTAGTTCCTTCACCTTCTAACATTCAAATTCATAAGCAAGCAAGCCTTCAGCCATTAAAAGAATTGTATATAAAACAACGTAATCAGTATGTAAAGCTTGCTCCAGGTTTGTCGGAGAAGATCCTTTTCCCTACTAATTTGGAACGACAAAATGTTCAGTATGTTGTACGACTGGTTGATGAAAACACTGTGGCTGCACTAAAAACTGTGAATAGTTCTGATGTGTCAGGTACTGTTGTTTTCTTGGAACATATAATATCTTGGTGGCATATTGTAAATGTTAAAACTCCATATAAAGGTATCCATTTACGTCAGCAGGAATGTAACCCGATTAGGAATGATTCATCTACTGATCCAAGCCTCAAGTTTCTTAGCAATTTTGGTCTTTGGCTTAAGTCCTGGGAAAAGTTAGAAATGCCTCAATAAGGTAGGGTTGGTAAATTGTCAAGGGAAACATTCTTTGCTCTCAGACACACAACATCAACAATGATAAAGTTGTGTGATTATCTACTAGAACACAATGACTTTCAGTATGTACTACTTGGAAAATTTCAAACAGACAGGTTGGAAGATAGATTTGGACTGTATAGGAGGATGAGTGGTACAAATTATTATGTTGCTGTTGCTCAGGTGATGAATCAGAAATTAAACTAAAAATCATGGATGTTCTCTCCATGGCTTCATCCAAGACAGGTCCCTTACCCCTCAATGATTTATGTAGCTCTAAAGGTGAACCAGACTCAAAATGTAGTTCTGTTGGCCACCTGGAAAAATTCAAGAGAGTTGAGGAATATGTGGAAGAGTAAACACTGTCAAAGGATGATGAAAGTGTGATGATTTTTATTGCTGGTTATGTTGCTCACAGTGTTAAAAAAAAGTTGAAATGTTCCGTATGTGTGAGTAGAGTCACTCTGGAGAAGAAACTTGAAGCTGAAATTCCTGACAGTTACCAGTATACAGTATAAAGATCCTTGATCGAGGTGGCCTGAAATGGCCAACAGATTTTACACTTTCTGTATGTACAGTATTTCAACCTACCAAGTATTCCAAGCTCTCATTGGTAAATTTAAGAAAGATTTTGTGCCCTGCAGCTGTCAAAGAAAAGTGCTAGTTCAGTTAGTCCTAAACTTTCTGTGGAGGGATTTTGATGCAAATGAATGTTGCCCCTGCAAAACATCAGTGCAGAACCTAATTTCAATGTGCATAATATGGCCTCTAACTAATATTCTGTTTAATAATTTCACAAAGACATATAACAATACAATAGTCAAAGAAAAAAATATGAAGATAAAACTCTAAACACTCCAAAACTGAAGGTCTAGATAGACCTATAGTGTGTACTGTACATTCTGACCTGAGCCACAATCATGGTAGTTTTCTTACTTGTTGACTTATATCTGGGAGTCAGAGAATGGAGTACTCGGTACTAGCCTACTAGGTTAGGTATAATTTATTGTAGTACAGTATACTGTATTCTCATTTTAATTGTTTAAAACAGGAATCATTTAAAATCTGAGAACAGAATACATGTTTAGTTCCACTGAAGTGAAAACACTTGTGAATAGCAACAGAAACCTGACCATTTTGTGCTTGATAGTAGTTAAAAATAAAATATATGTTGTACTTCAGTGTGTATTTTTACCCGTTATTATTATTTCACATGGTGTTGAGACTGAATGTTCTGCCCAAGTACACATAATTAACTACATAAATAACATAATTGAAAAGTGATGCTAAGAAAAACCAATAAATAACCAAAAAGTAAGAGGCACTGATAAAATTACGGAAACAATGGTAAGGATCAAATTGCACCAGTCCACCCACGGCTGTGATGTAATCAATCCCACACCCAGGCCTTAAGATCAAGATGGCATTGGTTGAGCCCTACTCCATGTCCATGTTTCAGACACATATGTCAGTGTTGGCAGGATTATACTATTTCTCGGTCCCCTTTTCACTTCCATACTCGCACTTCTACCCTACATAGTCCTCCCCAGTGATATTATGACCTGCCTGACCCTCACTGCTCTCTCCCTGATTTCTCCTTCCATGTTTACACAGAACTGTTCCCAGTTACTTGAATTCCCTCTCCTCCATCCTCTCACCTCCTAATGTTATCTCGCATTCAGTCCCAGTTGGTACAGCCACTCTATAGGGTATAGCAAAGTCAATTACTTATGTTTTGGTCCTCTTAAATACCATCACCTTACTCTTACCAACATTCACCTTCAGTTTTCTTCGCTTACACACAGACTGAAACTCATCCACCACCCTCTGTAACTCCCTTTCACTCTCAGCCAGCAGCACAGTGTCATCCACAAATAAAGCTTGCAACCAAGGACCAATCTATTCCATTCATCCTCAGTCTCGCACCCAGGCCTGCCACTTTTTCCTTCATCTATCTCATGCAACCATCCATAAAGATATTGAACAACCATAGTGGCATGACACACCCTTGCCTCAATCCTAAACTGATATCAAAGTTCTCACTCAAACCACCCTCGACACTCACGCAAGCTTTTGCCTCTCTATAGAAAGCCTCAATCCCATCCAGCAAGTTTTTTTTTTTTTTTTTCTTTTTTTATATAATAACAAAGATGAGGACAAAGGCCACAGGCCCGCTTACCGTCCTCATCTACATAGTACAGTGAGAGAGTGGTCCAAAATCATGTCCAATTTCGTTCGAGATGCCCTGACACATTGCGTTTGAAGGTACATAAGTCGTAGTAAGGTGGAAAGATGGATGAAGGTAGAGTGTTCCAGAGTTGACCAGTTGTGTATATGAAAGACTGAGAGTACCGGTTAACTCTTGCATGAGGGAGTTGGACAGAAAAGGGGTGAGAACGAGAGGCTTGACGAGTGTTGCATGTTCTTCTGAGGGGAGGAAGCATACATTGAGAGAGTTCAGAAGAGCAATGTCCAGTGTAATAGCGATAGAAGAGAGAAAGTGATGCAACACTGCGGCGAAGAGAGAGAGGTTGTAGTGAATCAGTAAGAGGAGGAGAGTTGATGAGACGAAAGGCCTTTGATTCCACCTTGTCCAGTAGTGTTGTGAAGGTTGATCCCCCCCACACATGAGAGCCATACTCCATACAGGGGCGGATGAGACCCCTGTACAGAGACAGTAACTGTGTGGGGGTGAAGTATTCACGGAATCTGCGCAGCACACCTAACTTCTTTGAGGCGATTTTAGTAAGAGAGATAATGTGATCTCTCCAGGAGAGATTATGAGAGAAAGAGACTCCAAGAATATTAAGAGAAGAGGAAAGGTCAAGTTGTGTATCGTTAAAGGAGAGGGGATAGACATCAGGAAGATTAGTACGAGTTGAAAGATGAAGGAACTGTGTTTTTGAGGCATTGAAAACAACAAGGTTCTCTCTGCCCCAGTTAGAGATGAGGGAAAGATCAGAAGTCAGGCGTGCTACTGCATCATCACGTGATGTGGAGAGTAGCTGCTGGGATGGACGGTTGTCAAAATGAGTGGAGTAGTGTAGGGTGGAATCATCAGCATAGGAGTGGATAGGGGAAGAGGTACAGTTAAGAAGGTCATTAATGAACAAAAGAAAGAGGGTGGGTGATAGAATAGAACCCTGAGGAACACCACTATTGATAGCCTTGGAAGAAGAACAGTGACCGTCTACAACAGCAGCTATAGAACGGTCAGAAAGGAAATCAGAGATAAAGGTGCAGAGAGAGGGATAGAAACCGAATGAGGGCAGTTTGGAGATTAAAGCTTTGTGCCAGACTCTATCAAAAGCTTTGGATATGTCGAGGGCAACTGTAAAAGTTTCACCAAAGTTCCGAAAGGAGGATGACCATGAATCAGAGAGGAGGGATAGAAGATCGCCAGTAGATCGTCCCTGACGGAAACCATACTGGCGATCTGAAAGAAGGTCATGACAAATAAGGTGCTTATGAATTTTGAGGTTAAGAATAGATTCGAAGACTTTAGATAGACATGAGGTCAGATCAATAGGGCGATAGTTGGAGGGTTGGGAACGGTCTCCTTTTTTCGGAACAGGTTGGATCAGAGCAAACTTCCAGCAAGAAGGAAAAGTGTTAAATGATAGACATAGACGGAACAGTTTGCCTAGGCAGGGTGTCAGCACGGAAGCACAGTTCTTGAGAACAACAGGAGGAATCCCATCAGGTCCGTACGCCTTCCGAGTGTTAAGGCCAGAGAGGGCAGAAAATACTTCCTTTGAAGAGATTCTAATGGCAGGCATAAGTAAGTCAGAGGGGGGTGGAGTTGGAGGAACAGAGCCGGAATCGTCCAGTGTAGAGTTAGAGGCAAAGGTTTGAGAGAAGAGTTCAGCTTTATCAGGTGAAGAGATGGCAACATTTCCATCAGGAAGGATGAGGGGAGGGAAAGAGGAAGAAGTAAAGTTACTGGAGAGATTTTTGGCTAGATGCCAGAAAGAACGAGAGGTGGAGGAGTTGGACAGGTCATTGCACTTGGCACGGATGAAGGATTTTTTGGTTAGTCGGAGAACAGATTTGGCGCGATTCCGGGCAGAGATATACAGAGCACGAGATTCGTCAGTTTGAAGGCGTCGGTGCCGTCTGAAAGCCACCTCCTTGTTGTGGACAGCAGTAGAACAAGCGTGATTAAACCAAGATTTTCGTGAATTAGTAGGAGGGAAAGAATATGGAATGTATGCCTCCATGCCCGAGATGATCACCTCCGAGATGCGTGCAGCACTCTCTGAGGGACCCCGGCCACGAAAGCAAAAATCACTCCATGGGAAATCTTGAAAGTACTGCCTCAGATCATCCCAGCCAGCAGCGCTGTAGTGCCACAGACGCCGCTTGCTGGGAGGGTCCAAAGGTCTTACAGGAGCGATAGGACAGGATACTGAAATAAGATTGTGATCGGAGGAGCCCAAAGGAGAGAAAAGTTCAACAGAATAAGCAGAAGGATGAGAGGTTAGGAATAAGTCAAGGATATTGGGCTGATCTCCAAGGCGGTCTGGAATACGGGTAGGGTACTGAATTAACTGCTCTAGGTCGTTGAGGATAGAAAAAGTAAAGGCTTGTTCACCAGGTGGATCAGTGAAGGGAGATGAAAGCCAAAGGCGGTGGTGAACGTTGAAATCTCCTAAAATGGAGATTTCTGAGAAAGGAGAATGGGATAGAATGTGTTCCACTTTAGAAGTAAGATAGTCGAAGAATTTTGTATAGTCAGTAGAGTTAGGAGATAGATATACAGCACAGATGTATTTAGTTTGAGAGTAGTAGGTTAGCCGAAGCCAGATAGTTGAGAAATCAGAAGAGTCAAGTTCGGGAACACGAGAACAAGTGAGGTCGTTGCGTACGTATACGCAACATCCGCCTTTGGCACGAAACTGAGGATAGAGAAAGTAAGAGGAGACAGAGTAGGGGTTGCTGTTAGTTAATGCTGAGATCTGGGTCTCGGTGAGGAAGAGAAGATGAGGTTTAGCGGAGAAGAGGTGGTGTTCAACAGAGGAGAAGTTAGAGGAAAGACCGCGAATGTTGCAAAAGTTGATAAAGAGTGTGTCAGACAATGGTCCAGGGCATCTCGGGGGGTCGTCAACAAATGGTCCAGACTGAGGGGAGTTTATTGACCCATCCCCAGGGGCCTCCGAGGCTTGGTTTTTAATTGTATTCATATTTATTAATTAATTTTGGGGGATATAATTTGGACAAAGGGTGTGGTGTGTAGCGTGTTTGTATATATTGTGTAAATAGAGAGAGTGATGTCTTTGGGAGTATGTTGGACTACTCTCGGTGTATGTGAGACACGAAAAAGATCAGCAAAGGTGGACAGACAGGTGAAACGGGAGTTCCAACACTCCCTATCACCAGTCCAGTGTCCACCCTAGGAGTACTGCCCTGTTTGGTTGGTGTCTCCAACCTCCTCCTTCTTCAACATCTTCGATACCCGTTTATATCCCAAATTTAGCCTAAAAACACCGAAAAATCGAGTTTTTTGGGTCTCAGAAGCGATTTGTACTGTGCTAGAAAAATTTCAATTTTCAGGCAAAAAAAATACTAAAACACGTTTTTTTGGCCCAAAAAGTCGATTTGTGCATGCATCTTCGATACCCGTTTATATCCCAAATTTAGCCTAAAAACACCGAAAAATCGAGTTTTTTGGGTCTCAGAAGCGATTTGTACTGTGCTAGAAAAATTTCAATTTTCAGGCAAAAAAAATGCTAAAACACGTTTTTTTGGCCCAAAAAGTCGATTTGTGCATGCATCTTCGATACCCGTTTATATCCCAAATTTAGCCTAAAAACACCGAAAAATCGAGTTTTTTGGGTCTCAGAAGCGATTTGTACTGTGCTAGAAAAATTTCAATTTTCAGGCAAAAAAAATGCTAAAACACGTTTTTTTGGCCCAAAAAGTCGATTTGTGCATGCATCTTCGATACCCGTTTATATCCCAAATTTAGCCTAAAAACACCGAAAAATCGAGTTTTTTGGGTCTCAGAAGCGATTTGTATTGTGCTAGAAAAATTTCAATTTTCAGGCCAAAAAAATGCTAAAACACGTTTTTTGGGCCCAAAAAGTCGATTTGTGCATGCATCTTCGATACCCGTTTGTATCCCAAATTTAGCCTAAAAACACCGAAAAATCGAGTTTTTTGGGTCTCAGAAGCGATTTGTACTGTGCTAGAAAAATTTCAATTATCAGGCAAAAAAAATGCTAAAACACGTTTTTTGGGCCCAAAAAGTCGATTTGTGCATGCATCTTCGATACCCGTTTATATCCCAAATTTAGCCTAAAAACACCGAAAAATTGAGTTTTTTGGGTCTCAGAAGCGATTTGTACATGTCTACACTGTTCTAGAAAAAAATCAATTTTCAGGCAAAAAAAATGCTAAAACACGTTTTTTGGGACCAAAAAGTCGATTTGTGCATGCATCTTCGATACCCGTTTATATCCCAAATTTAAACTTAAAACACCGAAAAATCGTGTTTTTTGGATCTCAAAAGCAACTTGAACATGTTTACACTGTGCTAGAAAAATTTCAATTTTCAGGCAAAAAAAATGCTAAAACACGTTTTTTTGGCCCAAAAAGTCGATTTGTACTGTGCTAGAAAAATTTCAATTTTCAGGCAAAGAAAATGCTAAAACACATTTTTTTGGCCCAAAAAGTCGATTTGTACTGTGCTAGAAAAATTTCAATTTTCAGGGTATCGAAGATGCATGCACAAATAGACTTTTTGGGCCCAAAAAACGTGTTTTAACAGGCAGGCAGGCAGGTAGGGAGGCAGGCAGGTAGGTAGGGAGGCAGGCAGGCAGGCAGGCAGGTAGGCAGGCAGGCAGGCAGGCAGGCAGGCAGGCAGGCAGGTAGGGAGGCAGGCAGGCAGGCAGGTAGGCAGGCAGGCAGGTAGGGAGGCAGGCATGCAGGTTTTCAGGCAGGCAGGTAGGCAGGCAGGGAGGGAGGCAGGTAGGCAGGTAGGGAGGCAGACAGGTAGGGAAATCTGACTTATATAGGGATGAACTGAACCAATTTTCTATCCCGTTTCTACCACTAAAGAAAACGTGTTTATATACACCATGCTATTATATATTAGATATATAGATTATAAATTATTCATTATTATTATTATTACTACTATTATTACCTGTATTATTATTATTATTATTATTATTATTATTATTAGTAGTAGTAGTAGTAGTAGTAGTAGTAGTAGTAGTAGTAGTAGTAGTTGTAGTAGTAGTATTGCCAATTGAGGCTTTTGTTCTGGCTATACTTACGACTCTCTCTCTCTTTCTCTCTCACACACACATGTAAACAAAGAAACATTTGCAATGAAATGAAATGAAAATAATGCCCTTGAAAACGAATAATGTGTACTAAAAGTGAAATAGTAGTATTAAAAATGATGTAGATTAAAGTGAAGTATAAAGGTGTGCAATATAGTAGATGAAAATTGAAAATGACTCGAATGTGTAAATGCAGTGTTGCCATGGTGTTGTAGCCACTTCTAGCCACCTCTAGCCCAAGTGTGAAGGGTAGAAGCAGTGTTACCAATGTTTTGTAGCCCAGTTTTGTAGCCCCAAGGTGAGTTGTGATTGGCTAAAATGGGGGTGTTGGCGATTTTTGTGGAATATATATAAGGTCGTAAGCCGCCGGGGTGGTTGGTGGGGTGGGGGAGGGTAAAACAAGGGCTTGGGGGGGCCATTTTTTGGATTTAGAGGCGAAATAAAAAATTTTTTGGGCTTCTTCTCGACAGCCTAACCAAACCAAGCCTTATTTAACCTAACCTCTTCCTATTATAATTAGTAGTAGTAGTATTAGTAGTAGTAGTAATATTAGTAGTAGTAGTAATATTAGTAGTAGTAGTAATATTACCTAACCTAACCTAGACCACACCAGACTACCAGGACCTAACCGGGGCAGACTACCGGGACCTAACCGGGGCAGACTACCGGGACCTAACCTAACATAACAGGACCGGGACAGACTACCGGGACCTAACCGGGGCAGACTACCGGGACCTAACCTAACATAACAGAACCGGGACAGACTACCGGGACCTAACCGGGGCAGACTACCGGGACCTAACCTAACATAACAGGACCGGGACAGACTACCGGGACCTAACCGGGGCAGTCTACCGGGACCTAACCTAACATAACAGGACCGGGACAGACTACCGGGACCTAACCGGGGCAGACTACCGGGACCTAACCTAACATAACAGAACCGGGACAGACTACCGGGACCTAACCGGGGCAGACTACCGGGACCTAACCTAACATAACAGGACCGGGACAGACTACCGGGACCTAACCGGGGCAGACTACCGGGACCTAACCTAACATAACAGGACCGGGACAGACTACCGGGACCTAACCTAACATAACAGAACCGGGACAGACTACCGGGACCTAACCGGGGCAGACTACCGGGACCTAACCTAACATAACAGAACCGGGACAGACTACCGGGACCTAACCGGGGCAGACTACCGGGACCTAACCTAACATAACAGAACCGGGACAGACTACCGGGACCTAACCGGGGCAGACTACCGGGACCTAACCTAACATAACAGAACCGGGACAGACTACCGGGACCTAACCGGGGCAAACTACCGGGACCTAACCTAACATAGCCTAACCGGGGCAGACTACCGGGACCTAACCTAACATAGCCTAACCGGGGCATACTACCGGGACCTAACCGGGGCAGACTACCGGGACCTAACCTAACATAGCCTAACCGGGGCATACTAACCTAACCAAACCTAACCTAACCTAACCTAACCTAACCTAACCTAACCTAACCTACCGAGACCTAACCGGGGCAAACTACCGGGACCTAACCTAACATAGCCTAACCGGGGCAGACTACCGGGACCTAACCTAACATAGCCTAACCGGGGCATACTACCGGGACCTAACCGGGGCAGACTACCGGGACCTAACCTAACATAGCCTAACCGGGGCATACTAACCTAACCAAACCTAACCTAACCTAACCTAACCTAACCTAACCTAACCTAACCTAACCTAACCTAACCTAGCCTAACATAGCCTAACCGGGGCAGACTACCGGGACCTAACCGGGGCAGACTACCGGGACCTAACCTAACATAACAGAACCGGGACAGACTACCGGGACCTAACCGGGGCAGACTACCGGGACCTAACCTAACATAACAGAACCGGGACAGACTACCGGGACCTAACCGGGGCAGACTACCGGGACCTAACCTAACATAACAGAACCGTGACAGACTACCGGGACCTAACCGGGGCAGACTACCGGGACCTAACCTAACATAACAGAACCGGGACAGACTACCGGGACCTAACCGGGGCAAACTACCGGGACCTAACCTAACATAGCCTAACCGGGGCAGACTACCGGGACCTAACCTAACATAGCCTAACCGGGGCATACTACCGGGACCTAACCTAACCTAACCTAACCTAACCTAACCTAACCTAACCTAACCTAACCTAACCTAACCTAACCTACCGAGACCTAACCGGGGCAGACTACCGGGACCTAACCTAACATAACAGGACCGGGACAGACTACCGGGACCTAACCGGGGCAGACTACCGGGACCTAACCTAACATAACAGGACCGGGACAGACTACCGGGACCTAACCGGGGCAGACTACCGGGACCTAACCTAACATAACAGGACCGGGACAGACTACCGGGACCTAACCGGGGCAGACTACCGGGACCTAACCTAACATAGCCTAACCGTGGTATACTACCGGGACCTAACCTAACATAACAGAACCGGGACAGACTACCGGGACCTAACCGGGGCAGACTACCGGGACCTAACCTAACATAGCCTAACCGTGGTATACTACCGGGACCTAACCTAACCTAACCTAACCCAACCCAACCTAACCTAACCTAACCTAACCTAACCTAACCTAACCCTTAACCTAACCTAACCTAACCTAACCTAACCCAACCCAACCTAACCTAACCTAACCTAACCTAACCCTTAACCTAACCTAACCTAACCCAACCTAACCTAACCTAACCTAACCTAACCTAACCTAACCTAACCCTTAACCTAACCTAACCCAACCCAACCTAACCTAACCTAACCTAACCTAACCTAACATAACCCTTAACCTAACCTAACCTAACCTAACCTAACCTAACCTAACCCCTAACCTGCTGCCCCGCTGCCCCGCCGCCCCGCCCCGCTGCCCCGCCCCACTGCCCTGCCCCACTGCCCCGCCGCCGCCCGGCTGTCACCCCGCTGCCCTGCCGCCCCGCTGCCCCGCCACCTCGCTGCCCCGCCACCCTGCCCCACTGCCCCGCTGCCCCGACGCCCCGCTGCCCCGCTGTCCAGCCCCGCCGCCCCACTGCCCCGCCCCGCTGCCCCGACGCCCCGCCCCGCAAATGCCCCACTGCCCCGCCCCGCTGCCCCGCCCCGCTGCCCCGACGCCCCGCCACCCCGCCCCGCTGCCCCGACGCCCTGCTGCCCCGCTGTCAAGCCCCGCCGCCCCGCTGCCCCGCATCCCGCTGCCCCGCCGCCCTGCTACCCCGCCGCCCCGCTACCCCGCCTCGCAACTGCCCCGCCTTCCCACCCCGCCCCGCTGCCCCGATGCCCTGCCGCCCCGCTGCCACGCCGCCCCGCTGCCCCGCCCCGCAACTGCCCTGCCGCCCCGCCCCACTGCCCTGCCGCCACGCCGCCCTGCCGCCCCACTGCCCCTAACCTAACCTAACCTAACCTAACCTAACCTAACCCTTAACCTAACCTAACCTAACCTAACCTAACCCTTAACCTAACCTAACCTAACCCAACCTAACCTAACCCAACCTAACCTAACCTAACCTAACCTAACCCTTAACCTAACCTAACCTAACCTAACCCTTAACCTAACCTAACCTAACCTAACCTAACCTAACCTAACCTAACCTAACCTAACCTAACCTAACCTAACCTAACCCTTAACCTAACCTAACCTAACCTAACCTGCTGCCCCGCCGCCCCGCCCCGCTGCCCCGCCCCACTGCCCTGCCTTACTGCCCCGCCGCCGCCCGGCTGTCACCCCGCTGCCGCGCCGCCCCGCTGCCCTCCCGCCCCGCTGCCCCGCCACCCCGCTGCCCCGCCACCCTGCCCCACTGCCCCGCTGCCCCGACGCCCCGCTGCCCCGCTGTCCAGCCCCGCCGCCCCACTGCCCCGCCCCGCTGCCCCGCCGCCCCGCCCCGCAACTGCCCCACTGCCCCGCCCCGCTGCCCTGCCCCGCTGCCCCGACGCCCCGCTGCCCCGCCCCGCTGCCCCGACGCCCCGCTGCCCCGCCACCGCCCCACTGCCCCGCCCCGCTGCCCCGCCCCGCTGCC
>JAWZYT010006349.1:0-2500 GCA_034508575.1 Petrolisthes manimaculis | reverse complement strand
AAAACATCTTTTTTCTCTCTGTCATACACCTACATAGATGTAATGTTTCAATGTGTGTATGGTTAGGTTACGTTAGGTTAGGTTAGGTTAGGTTAGAATGGGTTAGGTTGAGTTGGGATAGGTTAGGTTGGTTAGGTTAGGTTAGGTTAGGCTAGGTTGGGGTTAGGTTAGGTTTGGTTAGGTTAGGCTAGGTTGGGTTATGTTAGGTTAGGTAGGTTAGGTTAGGTTAGGTTAGGTTAGGTTGGGTTGGGTTGAGTTAGGTTGGGTTGGGTTAGGTTAGGTTAGGTTAGGTTAGGTTAGGCTAGGTTGGGTTAGGTTAGGTTAGGTTAGGTTAGGTTAGGTTGGGTTGGGTTGGGTTAGGTTGGGTTGGGTTAGGTTGGGTTGGGTTAGGTTAGGTTGGGTTGGGTTAGGTTAGGTTGGGTTAGGTTGGGTTGGGTTAGGTTAGGTTAGGTTAGGTTAGGTTAGGTTATGTTAGGTTAGGTTGGGTTGGGTTAGGTTAGGTTAGGTTGGGTTGGGTTGGGTTAGGTTAAGGTTGGGTTGGGTTGGGTTGGGTTAGGTTAGGTTAGGTTGGGATGGGTTGGGTTGGGTTAGGTTAGGTTAGGTTAGGTTGGGTTGGGTTAGGTTAGGTTGGGTTGGGTTGGGTTGGGTTGGGTTGAGTTAGATTGGGTTAGGTTAGGTTGGGTTGGGTTAGGTTGGGTTGAGTTAGATTGGTTGGGTTGGGTTGGGTTGGGTTGAGTTAGATTTGGTTAGGTTAGGTTGGGTTGGGTTGGGTTGGGTTATATTGGGTTAGGTTAGGTTAGGTTGGGTTGGGTTGGTTATATTGGGTTAGGTTAGGTTAGGTTGGGTTGGGTTTGGTTATATTGGGTTAGGTTAGGTTAGGTTTGGGGTTGGGTTGGGTTATATTGGGTTAGGTTAAGTTAGGTTAAGTTAGGTTAAGTTAAGTTATATATAATAATATATATTTTATAGTTAATTTCTATTTACAGTAATATTCAACTGTTCACCCTTAAGGGGGCCTCATCACACACACACACACACACACACACACACACGTAATTCAAAATATCATAAAACGGAAAGAAAATTGAATGTATTTGAATTTTAGGAGTAACTAGTTTACTCCAAAGTTCTCGAGACAACAGGATTACTAATGAATTCTAATGGTAACACTGTTTCCTTGGACCTACAGGATGAAACCATTTACTTCAATAATTAGACTCGTATCTCTATAGGAATAGCAGTGCTATCCTATTTAAGATAATTACTCTAGATTACTGTAATTTGGGGTAATTTAAGGTAAAGTTTGGACAATCTAAGGTAATAGTTATCGATTCTTCCGTAATTACATGGGTATTCATAAAAGAAAAATGCATTGCTATAAAAAACTATTATAATTACATAAAATTATCGTGTGTCAAGGGTTAAAAATATATGAAAATGATGAGGTAGTTGAGGATTTAAGGAAATTTGTCTCCATCTAAGGTAATGTTCAACCCAGTTTTTAAGGTAATACCATAAATACTTTTATGAGAATAGAATCAGTTTTAAATTAACTCCGTGGGGTAAAGACGTGGTAGAAGTTGTTCATAATTATTTTATTGTCAAGTAAGTTTATATAAGTTTATAGTAATGTGTTTAATTAACTATGTGTCTGTGTATATGTACTGAAAAAAACATATAAAGAAGTGAAGTATTATTATTATTATTATTATTATTATTATTATTATTATTATTATTATTATTATTATTATTATTATTATTATTATTATTATTATTATTATTATATTATTATCATTATCATTATCATTATCATTATCATTATCATTATTATTATTATTATTATTATTATTATTATTATTATTATTATTATTATTATTATTATTATTATTATCATTATTATTATTATTATTATTATTATTATTATTATCATTATTATTATTATTATTATTATTATTATTATCATAATTACTATCATTATTATTATCATTTTTATTATTATCATAAATATTATTATTATCATTATTATTATTATCATCATCATTATTATTATTATTATTATTATTATTATTATTATTATTATTATCATTATTATTATGATTATCATTATTATTATTATTATTATTATTGATTATCATAATTACTATCATTATTATTATCATTATTATTATCATCATCATCATTATTATTATTATTATTATTATTATTATTATTATTATTATTATCATTATTATTATTATCATCATCATTATTATTATTATTACTATTATTATTTTTATTATTATTATTATTATTATTATTATTATTATTATTATTATTATTATTATTATTATTTATTTCTTTCTTTTCAACAGGTCAACTCAGCTAGTACTACTACTACTACTACTACTACTACTACTACTACTACTACTACTACTACTACTACTACTACTACTACTACTACTACTACTACTACCACCACTACTACTACTACTACTACTACTACTACTACTACTACTACCAC